>JAQQSY010002369.1:0-13724 GCA_028646535.1 Procyon lotor
CTCTTCCAGTCCCGTCCATGTTGATACAAAAGTTGGATATCCGTCCTTTCTAATGGAGGCATAATATTCCATTGTATGTATGGATCATATCTTCTTTATCCATTCATATGTTGAAGGGCATCTTGTTTCTTTCCACAGTTTGGCAATTGTGGTCATTGCTGCTATGAACATTGAGGGGGGAGATTGTGAACTATGAGCAACAAACTGAGGGTTTTGGAGGGGAGGGGGTGGGTGTTGGGCGAGCCCGGTGGTGGGTATTGAGGAGGGCACGTATTGCATGGAGCACTGGGTGTGGTGCATGAACAATAAATCTTGTAACACTGAAAAAATAAAATAGACATATTTGGGGGAAAAAAAAGGAAAATGTTGCTTAGATAGATCTCTAGGATATTTCTGTTTTTTAAAGGAATTTCATTGTTTCAGATCATATATTCATATTTTAATTTATTTTGGGTATATTTTTCTGTATAATTTAAGAAAGTGGTCCAGTTTTACTCTTTTGCATGTATTTGTGAAGTTTTCCCAAGATTTTTCATCAAAGAGACAGTCTTTTCTCCACTGAATAGTCTAACCTTTGTTGCTGTAGATTAATTGAACATATCAGTGTGTCTTTGTTTCTGAGAACTTTATCCAGTTCCATTTTTTATGTCATTACTACACTGTTTTTATTACAATAGCTTTGTTGTATATCTTGAAATCTGGGATTATTATACCTCCAACTGTTTTTGTTTTTGTCAAGCTTCCTTTGGCTCTTTGGGGTCTTTTGTGGCTTCAATTATTTATTCATGCTCTCTGAAAAATTCTATTGCTATTTTGACAGGGATTGAATTGAATCTGTAGATTGCTTGGGGTCATATGGACACTTTGGCAATATCATTTTTTCCAAATCATTAATGTGATGTATCTTTGCACTTGTTTGTATCATCTTTAAATTATTTCATTAATCTTCTACAGTTTTCAAAGTACAGCTCTATCACCTCCTAGGTTCAGCTTATATCTAAGTATTTTATTTTTCTCATGAAATCAAATATGGATTATAAATTTTTAAATTACTTTTCTGCTACTTTATTTTCAGTTTATAGTAGTGCAAAAATATTTCTGTGTATTAATTTTTATCCTGTGACTATTGAGTTTTTTTTTTTAGTTCTAATAGTTTTTTTGATGGAGTCTTTAAAGTTTACATCTATAGTATCATATCATCTACAAACACTGACAATTTTATGTCTTCCTTGCCGATTTGACTGTCTTTTTTTTTTTTTTTTCAGATTGCTGCAGCTAGAACCTCTGGTATTATGTTGAATAAAAGTGTTGAGAGTAAAATAATCATCTTGTTCCTGATCTTAGAAGAAAGCTTTCAGCTTTTATCCATTGGGTATAATGTTAGTGACGGGTTTATCATATAAAGCCTAATATATTATAAATTATGTTTCCTATAAACTGATTTCGTTGAGTATATATCATGAACAAGTGTTGAATTTTGTCAAAGGCAGTTTCTGCATCTATTGACGTAATCATATGGTTTTATTCTCAACTTTGTTAATGCACTGCATAACAATGTTGTATTTGTAGATACTGAATATTTTGTATCCTTTAAATATTTTCCACCCTTGGGGCACCTGGGTGGTTCAATGGGTTAAAGCCTCTGCCTTCGGCTCATGTCATGATCTCAGGGTCCTGGGATTGAGCCCCACATCGAGCTCTCTGCTCAGCAGGGAGCCTGCTTCCCCCTGTCTCTTTCTGCCTGCCTCTCTGCCTACTTGTGATCTCTCTCTCTGTTAAACAGATAGATGATAGATAGATAGATAGATAGATAGATAGATAGATAGATAGATAGATGATAGATAGATAGATAATCTATAAATATATTCCACTCAATCATGATGAATGATTCTTCTCATTCATTGTTAAATATTTTTTCTATTTTATTGAAGGTCATTCAACTATTTTTATTAGAGATAGTTGCCTGAGTTTGTTGTTGTTGTAGTGTTATTGTCTGGTTTCACTATTAGGTTGATGTTGACAAAGTAGAATAAATTTCAATTTTTTTATTTCTCCTCCATTTTTGGAATGGTTTGAAGAGACAGGTATTAATTCATTAAAATGATTGGTAGAATCTGTCTGTGAATTGATCTGGTCTTACACTAGATTTTAATTTAATTGCATTTATTTGTTATTTCATTAATTATTGATGTTAGAACATTGTTGAAATTATTTTAAAATAATTTTGCATCATTTAAAAAATAAATTAAAAATCTATAATAAATTAAATTTTATTTTTTTTTCTTTTCCCCAAAAGAATGGGCAAAAGACATGAACAGACACTTCTCCAAAGAAGACATACAAATGGCTAACAGACACATGAAAAAATGTTCATCATCTTTAGCCATCAGGGAGATTCAAACCAAAAGCACACTGAGGTACCACCTTACACCAGTCAGAATGGCCAAAATCAACAGGACACTAAACAACAAATGTTGGAGAGGGTGTGGAGTAAGGGGAACCCTCTTACACTGTTGGTGGGATTGCGAGCTGGTGCAGCCACTTTGGAAAATAAATTAAATTTTAAATTAAATTAAATTACTTAAATTTTTGCTTATTTAAATTATTTTAAATAAAATTATTGATTTTATTAATTACTGAGCATTATTAATTTATTAATTTGATATTTAATTTATTTAATTAATCTATAAATATTTTAATTATTGATTTGATGTCATTACTGGTACTTGGTTCGTTCAAATTGTCTATTTCCTTCTGATTCACTTTTGAAGGGTTGTATATTCCTAGAAATTTATCCTTGCTCTAGGTTGTCCAACTGCCATATAGTTTTACATAATATTATAATTATTTCTATTTCTATGATCTTGGTTGTTATTTTCCATCATTCATTTCTGATTTTTACTTATTTGAGTTATGGCACTTCCTTTATTGCAGTAACCCCTGTAGAAAACAGCAACTGCAATACTCAAAGTAAAAACATGTATTTTTTAAAAAATTGGTTTGTTATGAAACACTTTTGAGGCAACACCAGATCAACAATGTGGTTTTGAAGCATAACTATGCCTCTAATTTCTGGGGCAGGAATTCTCCACCCTGGGCTTTAGTACAGCTACTAAGAACATAGGTTTCCCAAAGCAAATTTTTTTTTTCAATTTATTTTATTTTATTTTATTTTTTCAGTATTCCAAGGTTAATTGTTCACACGCCACACCCAGTGCTCCATGCAATACATGCCCTCCTCAATACCCACCACCAGGCTCGCCCAACCCCCTACCTGCTTCAGTCCAAAAGCCTCAGTTTCTTTTTTTTTTTTCAAAAGCCTCAGTTTCTAATCAGAGTCCACAGTCTCTCATGTTTCATTTCCCCCTTCAATTTGCCACAATTCACCTTTCCTTTCTTTCTCTCAATGCCTTCCAAGCTTTTCCTTATGCTCCATACTTAAGTGAAACATTGTGAAAACTGGCTCTCTCTGCTTGACTTATCTCACTCCGCATAATCTCTTCCAGTCCCGTCCATGTTGATACAAAAGTTGGATATTCGTCCTTTATGACGGAGGCATAATATTCCATTGTGTATATGGACCATATCTTCTTTGTCCATTCATCTGTTGAAGGGCATCTTGCTTCTTGCCACAGTTTGGTGATTGTGACCATTGCTTCTATGAACACTGGGGTCCATGTGTCCCTTTTTTGTAATGCATCTGCTTCTTTGGGGTAAATACCCAGTAGTGCAAGGGCAGGGTCATAAGGTAGTTCTATTTCTAATTTTTTAAGGAATTTCCACATTGTTTCCCAAAGTGGCTGCACCAAATTGCATTCCCACCTACAGTGTAAGAGGGTTTCCCTTTCTCCACATCCTCTCCAACATTTGTTGTTTACTGTCTTGGTGATTTTGGCTGTTCTAACTGGTGTAAGGTGGTATCTCAGTGTGTTTTTTGTTTTGTTTTTTCCTGAGAGGTCCATTTATTAATTTATTAACATTCCATCACTTAAACCTTTCACTGCATGTGTTGAGACAGAGTAAGCACATACACACATTTATATTCATGCTTTTCTTTTCCTCTGTTTCCACCAAAGATAGTATATTTGAAAGATTAAATAGAAGGAAGGAGGACATTAGCCAACAAGATATTTCCACATATATTTCTGGCATACAGATTAGATGGGAGAGTGTTTATTGGTGAAGTATAAAGGAGAAAACTGATCCCAACACCAACCATGAAAGACTGTAGATAAGGAGAAATCTTTAAATAAGAATGGGATACTTCATGAAAGGCAAAATCCCAAATACAGTTTTTAAAAATTAAAAATACAGTTGTTGAATCTAAAAATTCAAAAGAAAGTTTAAAGTGGGGCCTTCTAGAACTAGTAGCTAATTATCCTGCTGATATTAAAAGAAGCTAGTGTTTTCTTAGAGCCCTAGGGGGCAGAGGTTGTGGTTGGAACTAGGGGGTCACTCTCCTTCCCCCAAAGTTTTAACTTCGTGAATATTTTTATTTGGAGAAAGGAAAAGTCATCTTTAAATTATAATTAAGGAGCGCCTGGGTGGCTCAATGGATTAAGTCCTCTGCCTTTGGCTCAGGTCATAATTTTGGGGTCCTGGGATCGAATCCAGCATTGGGCTTTCTGCTTGGTAGGGAGCCTGCTTCCCCCTCTATCTCTGCCTGCCTCTCTGCCTACTTATGATCTCTCTCCCTGTCTCTCTGTGTCAAATAAATAAATAAAATCATTAAAAAATAAAATACAATATAACTTATAAATTCCCCTATTCCACCTTTTCTAAATGTTGTGATTTCTATTAGCTACTAAAACACTTTAGTATTCTATTTATCTACTAGATCACTTCAACAACTCCAGGGCTTCAATGTTGTTATAAAGGATAAAGATGTGTGAGGTGTGCCTTGCCCATATTCACTCTGTCACTGATGGCTTGCTCAAGGTGTTTCTGGGAGTTGATAGTGTGTACCAGCAGTAAATTATGCTTCCATTTTCCATCTCCTTGTCTCTCAGTGTGGTTTTGATTTGAATCTCCCTGATGGCTAATGATGATGAATATTTTTTCATATGTCTGTTAGCCATTTATATGTCTTCTTTGGAGAAGTGTCTGTTCATGTCTTCTGCCCATTTGTGACATGATTATCAGTTTTCTGAGTATTGAGTTTGATGAGTTCTCTATAGATCTTAGATATCAGACTTTTCTCTATAGTGTCATTTGGGAATATCTTCTTCCATTCCATGGGTTGTCTCTTTGTCGTCTCAAACTGTCTCTTTCACAGTTTCCTTTGCTGTGCAGAAGTTTTTTATCCTGATGAAGTTCAAAAAGTTCATTTTCACTTTTCTTTCCTTTGCCTTTGGAGACATGTCCTGAAACAACTTGCTGTGGCTGATGTCAAAGAGGTTACTGCCTATGTTCTCCTGTAGGATTTTGATAGATTCCTGCCTCATGTCTTTTATCCATTTCGAGTTTATCTTTGTGTATGGTGTAAGAGAATTGTCAAGTTTCATTCTTCTACATAGAGCTGTCCAATTTTCCCAGAGCCATTTATTGAAGAGACTGTCTTATTTCCGCTGGATATGTTTTCCTATTTTGTCAAACATCTAGGCCCTCTGCTGTATTCCACTGGTCGATGTGTCTGCTTTTGTGCCAGAACCAAGCAGTCTTGGTGATCACAGCTTTGTAGTAAAACTTGAAATCAGGCAATGTGATGCCCTCTGTCTTGTTCTATTTCAACTTTTACTTATAATTTGAGGTCTTTTTGATTCCACACAAATTTTAGGATTGCTTATTCCGGCAATTTGAAGAATGCTGGTGGAATTTTGATTGGGATGGCATTGAAAATGTGGATTGCTCTGACCAGTACAGATATTTAAACAATGTTTATTCTTCTGATCCATGAGTGTAGAATACGTTTCCAACTTTTTATGTCTTCTTCAATTTATTTCATGAGCGTTCTCTAGTTTCTCGACTTCAGATCCTTGACCCTCCTTGTTTAGGTTTATTCCCCCGTGCCTTATGCTTCTTGGTGCTACAGTAAATGAAATCAATTCTCTAATTTCCCCTTCTGTATTTTCACTGTTAGTTTATAGGAAAGCAACTGATTTCTGTGCATTGATTTTGTATCCTGACACATTACTGAACTGCTGTATGAGTTCTAGTAGTTTGGGGGAGGAGTCTTTATGGTTTTCCATATAAAGTATCATGTCATTTGCCAATAGAGAGAATTTGAATTCTTCTTTGCCAATTTGAATATCACTTATTTATTTATTTATTTATTTAGTTATTTAGTTAGTTAGTTAGTTAGTTATTTCTGATTGTTGTTGCTAGCACTTCTAATACTATGTTGAAGCATAGTGGTGAGTGTGGGCATCCTTTTCACATTCCTGATCTCAAAGAGAAGGCTGTCAGCTTTTCCCCATTGTGAATGATATTCACTGGAGGTTTTTCATAGATAGATTTTATGAAGTTGAGGAATGTTCCCTCTATCCCTGTGCTTTGAAGTGTTTTAAACAGGAATGGATGCTGAAGTTTGTCAAATTCTATTTCTGCATCAATTGAGAGGATCATATGGTTCTTCTCTCTTCTCTTATTGATTTGTTCTATCACAAATGTGTCTCTGTAGAGAGCATATGGATGGGCTCTGTTGTTTTATCCAGTCTATGACCCTTTGCTCTTTTATGGGAGCATTTAGGCCATTCACATTGACAATGATTATTGAAAGGTACGTTTTTATTGACATCATGTTGCCTGTGAAGTTTTGGTTTCTATTGATTATCTCTGTAAATTTCTACTCTATGTGACTCATGGGTTCTTCTTTTATGGACTCCCCCCCTTAATATATCTTGTAGTACTGGCTTGGTGGACACATACTCTTAATCCTTGCAGGTCTTGCAAGCTCTTTATCTCTTCATCCATTTTGAATGTCAGCCTTGCTGAATAAAATATTCTTGGCTGCATGTTCTTCTCATGTAGTGCCCTGAATATGTCTTGCCAGCCCTTTCTGCCTGCCAGGTTTCTGTGGACAGGTCTGAATTTATTCTTATGGGTCTTCCTCTGGATGTAAGGAATCTCTTCCCCCTAACTGCTCTCTGGACCTCTTGTCTAAGATTATAATTCCTGAATCTCACAGTCAAGTGTCTGGAAGTCTTTCTAGACTCTTTGATCTTGGCGGGTGTCCTTTCTGCCTCTAGGACATGAATACTTGTTCCCTTCCCTAGATTGGGGAAATTTTCATCCAGAATTTTTCAACTATATTTTAGTCTTCTCTCTTTTTCCACTGCCCAGGAATCCCAATAATTATGACGTTGGGACATTTCATGACTCTAATTATTTGCCTAATTCTGTTTTCTTGGCTTCTAAGCTGTTTGTTCCAGTCCTCCTCATGATCATTGTTCTTTATCAATTTGTCCTCTAAATCACTAATTGTATTTTTTCTTCTGCCGGATCAGCTCTCACTTCTGCCCTTAGAGATTTTATGTTGTCCCTAATGTTTTTCTCAACCTAGCCATTGCCTGGACAATTGTTGCCCTGAATTCCCTTCAGTCATACTGTTTATGTCCATATCCAATACTTACGAGGGAGAGGGAGCATTCTGAATTTTTCCTCTGTTGAGTGTTCCTCTTCCGAGTCATTTTGGTGAGAGGTGGTTGGGGGGATGTATAGCTGAATATATCAACCATGATCCAGGCTGTGTGAGCCCTGGAAAGTTTCTGAGGAATTGGAAGTCACCACCAAAAAGAAAATGAAAAGAAAAAGAAAGAGAGAGAGAGAGAATGGAAAAAAGGGAGAGAGAAACCCCAGCCATATACTCAGCCTATACTTCTTGTACATTTTGACCTTCCTCTGTCTGTGTTCCAACACCATTCCTCATCCATCCCCACAGCTTCTGTATGCAGAAGAAATATGGATGACTATTTTCGCCACAAAAGCCATGTCAATCCTTTTTGCCTGGACATCACATACAGCTATTTATGCTACAATTCCCATCATTCTTTATTTTAATTTATTCCTACTTGTCTTTTAAGACCTAACTCATATGTTACTAGTCCAATGAAACCATTCTTTGTCCTCCCACCAAACAAATCCCTTTGTATATTTGTTGCTGTATAATATGTACCTACTGTTATTACAGTACTTTTCTCCCACACCATAATCTCTTTCTTCATAAATCAGTTTCCCCATTTTAAAAAGCTTTAGTGAATTCATTTTTTTCCATATTGAATTACCAATATATAACATAGTATTTGTTGATTTTAGTGAAATTTAATTTAACCAGTAGTGTTAAGCCAGTGGCTACTAAGAATAAGTTAATCTACTAGTGATAGGAAACAAAAGGAACACTAAGGCAAAACCCTAGGATTTTCATAGCTTAAAATCAATTTGTTAGTTGTTACAGTGTTAAAAGATCAGTAACAGGACAATATAGATAATAGACTAAAAGAGAGATGTCATAATTACCTAGGAAAATATGTTAATATACACTGTAGACCTAAAAGAATATTTTACTGGGGAGTTTGATGTACATTGGTCCTTGAAGAAAAGGGAAATTTTAGCTAAAAAGATAAAGGGGATAATTGTTAACATGGGATATTGGCAGAGTGAATTAATTCTGGGAATATAAAGGAAGGGCAAATAAGAGATTTTATAATAATTTTCTTAGTGGTAGTATGAGATTAATGGCTAAAAGGCAAAAAAATTCTAAATTGGACCTCTGGGAAAATGACAGTGGTGCTGATGAAGACAATAAATAAATAAAAAATCAAAGCATGTACTATAGATATAGTTTTGAAAGAACTCTATATTCTGGGTAGTGGATTCCTTTAGGATATTACACGTGTGTGCCTTAGCCCTTAATGAGGAATTGATGGGCCTACCATGAAGCTGCAATCTTTGGTCTGACCAGGCATTTGGTACTAAACCCCACGGCACTGGGGAATTAGGGAGCTCTCAGTCCTGCTCACAACAGGACAGGCTGAGGAAAGACAGTCTACCAAGACCTAATCAGTCACCGGTTTGTTTTTTGTTCTTTGTTTTTTTTTTCCTACTGAAATAGGTTATGTTTTCTTCTTTAGCAGTATATTCATCATCATTATTTGGCAGCAGGAACCTTGAGTATTTTATACTTTCTAAGAGATTTCAACGACAGAACACAAATTAAAAGGTAAGCATCTTGAGAAAAGAAGTATCCCAGTTTTCTTAGATTGTGAAAATCTGTTTATGCTACCTATACAATTATTTGTCAAAATATTTGTAAGGTTCTGTCTTGGTGAATAGATAATTCACCCAGGACTAGGACAGTGTTATTTGACTGTGACCTAGTTCTTTCTGTAAAGCATTTATCAAGTATACATAATTATGTTGACCCTCTTCCCTATATTCCAGCAAAATAAAATGCTGGGAAGGAAGTGCTTTGAAGCCCATAAGAGACCATAACTCAAAATAAAGTAATACCATTTGGAAGAAAAATGACCGTACTAAAAGGATCTGGTTTGGTCCAGGCACAAAATCCAGTATTCGAAATCCTGGATTCCAGCCCTAAGATGATTGTGTATTTTACTCATATTTTCACTGAAAGCAACATGGTAGATCTAAAGAGAAAACGTAGAGATTAGCAAAGACACTCTCTTCCATCATAAATCTTGTGGTTTAAGGAGCGAGACATATATGAAAACATATAGTCACACAAATGATGAGGTTTATATTTCAATCCAGGCTGTGATGAATAGAGTTTGGAGGGAAAACTTATAATAGAAACTACCCAACCCTAGGGGTATGCAAAGACTCAGAAAACAGGACTTGAGCTAGAAATTAGATGTTATGTAACATAGCACTTAAAGTACAGGACTCTGCTTTGGTTTTATGAAAAGTTAGAGAATTTTTAAAGATCTGGACATTCTGAAATCTGTTTCAGATTTCTAAATTGTCAGGCTGCTCCCCTCTTCTGAAGGACTCTACTTCAGACACAGACAACCCACTGACCACACCAAGACCCACTGTAAAGCAGGAGAGAGTAAGATGCAAGCTGGCTAATTATTATTATTATTATATTAATAATCATATTTTATTAATTATATAATTATTATATAATAACTATAATAATTATTATTATTATATCTTAAACTCCCTCCACATCTAAAAGCAGGCTAACTCATCAAGTCAATTAAACACCTGATGACAGGAGGATTTTTACTCAAGGCTTTTGGCTCTGGACGTAATAGCGTGTGATCACATCAGTATATGATCTCTTGATTTGAAGGTGATCAACATAAAATGCTGAAATAAAAGACGGATATGTAAACATAGATGGCTATTTCTGGCAGTGCCAACCCACAGAGGCCTTCATGTTCTCCACAAGAAATTTGAGACTCTTTATCTAACCAAAGAGAGAATAGATGGATATTTTTGTTATTGTAATTTCTTTAAGCATAGTTACACTTTTTGGTGAACAAAGCAGAATCTAGTATCTGCATGGAAGCAGTGAGTTGAAGCTGCCCAAGTATTAGACAAGTGACCAAGGACCTGGTATTTGAATACACTGTTTCTAGGGAGAAAATACTGCGTGGACACAGGCCACAGGCCCTTTTATTCGTCCCTGTAAATAACAAAGGAAACTTGGATCTCACTGTTAATGTTGTAACACTTACACATACACATACACACAGGTTTCAGAAGAGGGGAGCAACCTAACAATTTAGAAATAATATTTTCAAGAATTTCATGAACAAATGAATGTCACAGTTATTCAAGAACATAATAGAATAGGTTATTGGAATATTTTATTTTACTACCATTTTGTTATGATGATACTTAAAACATTATTTAATAATAAATTTTATTGAGTTTTTGGAACTAAGGCAATGGGCATATAATTTTTCTCTAATCTTTTCTAAATGGTGAAGAATCTTTAGGAATATTGTCATGTTAGTCTTGCCTAACATTAAATTCAATAAATTACTTTTTAATACCATTGGGGTCAATCTGCTCTTTTCTTTATAATTTTGGAAACCGTTTTCATGAGTATCACTTTCCTTTCTTGTACTGTCATTGTCAGGTTTTTAACAAGGTCATATAAGTCTCATACAAAGCAGTGTGTTCCCTCTTGTAATAAACACATCAATAATTCTTCAGATATTTAAAGTACTTCATAGGTATCAGGGAAGAAGATTAAATATAGCTAAGAGAGTCTAAAAATGAAAAAAAAATACTAGGTCTGAGGGAAAGGAGCCCTAAGGATTTTCCCTGTACCCATCAATGGCATAATAGCTCTAGCTAATAGTTAAGAATAGTAAGAACTCTACAACAGCAAGAACCCTTCAAGATCATGCAGAAAGGAAGCTTTCTCCCACATTGGTAATCTGAATTTACTATAGATCATGTAAATACAATAAGTATTTTCCCAGAATAGAAAATAAGACTACTTAGAGTAAAAGCTAAAATTATCATAAATGTGTATAACACAAGGTACAGCTGTAATGATACATTTTTACCTTAAATTTACCTGGAGCCAGAAGGCTTGAGTAGAAGTGTTTTTATTTTTGTTTGTTTGTTTGTTTGTTTTGTTTTTAAGGATTTTATTTATTCATCTGACAAAGAGAGATCACAAGTAGGCAGAGAGGCAGGCAAAGAGAGAGGGGGAAGTAGTCTCCCCACTGAGCAGAGAGCCTGATGCGGGCTCGATACGAGGACCCAGAGATCATGACCTGAGCCAAAGGCAGAGGTTTTAACCCATTGAGCCACCCAGGGGCCCCTGAGTAGAAGTGATTTAAATTTATAAAACTATATCTTCTTATAAATTAAATTAGCAAGCATTTTTCATAACCAAATAAATTCTATAATATCTGACCTGGAAATAAGTGTAAATTTTTCCTCAAAAATATTACTGAGACAATCACTACAAGGATGAGAATGGATATAGCATAATTTTTTAAAATAGTGGAAAAAATCAGATAATGCGCAGTTAGAAATTGTGACTTATAAACTCTTCATCATATTTTAAAATTATAAAAAACAAAAAAAAAACAAAAAATACTACAACTATTCAGTTTCTTTTAATATATGAAAATGTTTCTAATACATAAATATAATAGAATGTATTTTAATAGGTATCCTCTGGTTTCTAAAAGTATATTAAAGCATGGATAAGAAATCCATGCGATCATGGATGAGTATCTTTTTACATTTGTTATTGTTCTTAAACATTAATAGGAAACTGCTGAATTTCTATTTCCAGTTTTAATTTTTTTAATTTACTATTTTTTGAGTGTTCCAAGATTCATTGTTCATGTACCACACCCAGTGCTCCACGCAATACCTGCCCTCCTCAGTACCCACCAACAGGCTCACATCCTCCCTCTCTTTCCCTTCTAAAATCTTCAGATTTTGTCTTGGAGTCCACAGTCTCTCAGAGTTCATATCCCTCTCTGATTTTCCACAATTCATGTTTTCCTTCCCTTCTTCTGATGTACTCCATGTTATTCCTTATGCTCCACAAGTAAGTGAAACCATATGATAATTGACTTTCTCTATTTCATTTACTGCAGTCAGTATAATCTCCTCTAGTCCCATTCATGCTGGTAAAAAAAAATTAAGTATCCATCATTTCTTTTTTTTTTTAATTTTATTTATTTATTTGAGAGAGAGATAGAGAGAAATCACAAGTAGGCAGAGAGGCAGGCAGAGAGAGAGGGGGAAGCAGGCTCCCTGCTGAGCAGAGAGCCCAATGTGCGGCTCGATCCCAGGACCCTGAGATCATGACCTGAGGCAAAGTCAGAGACTTTAACACACTGAGCCGCACAGGTGCCCCAGTATTCATCATTTCTGATGGAAGTGTAACATTCCATTGTATACGTGGACCATATTTTCTTTATCCATTCATCTGTTCAAGGACATCTCAGTTCCTTCCACAGTTTGGCGATTGTTGACATTGCTGTTATGAACGTTGGGGTACATACAGCCCTTCTTTCCACTACATCTGTATCTTTGGGGTAAATACCCAACATTGCAATTGTCAGGTCATATGGTATCTGCATTTTAATTTTTTGAGGAATCTCCACACTGTTTTCCAAAGTGACTGCACCAACTTACATTCCCAGCAACAGGGGAAGAGGTTCCCCTTTCTGCACAACTTCTAGAACTTTTGTTTTTTCTTGTTTTATTTTTTTTAAGATTTTATTTACTTGATACAGAGAGAATTAGAGATGGAACACAAGTGGGAGTGGGAGAGGGAGAATCGGGTTTCCTGCTGAGCAGGGAGCCCAATGTGTGGTTTGATCCCAGGACCCCGGGATCGTGACCTGAACCAAAGACAGATGCTTAATGACTGAAAAATCCAGGCATCCTCAATGTGGTTTTGAGTTGAATCTCCCTGATGGCTAATGATGATGAACATTTTTTCATGCATCTGCTAGCCATTTGTGTCTCCTTTGGAGAAGTGTCTGTTCATGTCTTCTGCCCATTTTTTGACATGATTATCTTTTGTTTGGGTGTTGATCTTGAGAAATTCTTTAGAGATCTTGGTAATCAGCCCTTTGTCTCTGCTGTCATTTGCTAATACCTTCTACCATTCTGTGGGTTACCTCTTTGTTTTGTTGACTTTGCTTTCTTTCTATGATAGTTTCATGAATCTCTTATCTTTCTGTTATCATTACAGAGAGTCATGAAGAGTGGGAATGAGACAGAATCTACAGATTTCATTCTCCTGGGCCTCTTCCCTGAATTCAAACACATCA
>JAQQSY010002370.1:0-13723 GCA_028646535.1 Procyon lotor
CACAGATTGAAAATGGCTGAAGACTCTTGCAGTGAAACCAGGGTGATGGGACCCAGAGGCACAGTGAGGAAGTTCCTCTAATTGCAACTTTTAGTTATGAGCAACATGGTCCCCATACTTCAGGGATAAGTGCCAGGGAGCTGTTCTCACTTCGTCTACACCATCTCCCGGAGAACCAGGAGATGTGGTACAAACACCAGCTTTGGGACCAAGGAGAAGCCAGCCTGCTTGCCTTCGGAATGTTAGTGTCATTCTTGAATATTCACATAGAGTCTCTAGAGAGTCCGTAAAATATGATGGACATTGGGCTAAGACATGTCTATGCTAGTTTTGTGAATACTATTAATGTCATGGTGGCTGTTCCCATTGAGTGGTTATCCCCTGCCAGATGCTGTCATAACTAGCTAATAGTAGGCATGGGCAATTCCACCCAACATTTTGGGGGTATATTTGGGGTCAGGCACTGTGTTAAATGCTATGCACATTAAATATTGTTTTTAATTTCATCCTGATAATGGTCCTATGATGAGTATTATTTGCCACACTCTCTGTACAAATGAGATACAGGTTCAGAGACTAAATGACTTTTCTAAACTCACAACAATAAAGACAAAGAGTAAAATATTCAGAGTCTGGCCCCTTTGGCTTCAAACTTGATGCTAACCTTAGAAAGCTACTTGAGGGTGACCATGTTTTGAAGTAGTGTTAGACAAAGTACACATACGAAAAGGTGCACAAGTCTTGAGTGAATGGCTCAATAAATTTTACAACTTTGTTTTGTATTTTTCTAAATAAGTTTTACACCCATAGACTAAATGTGGATCTTTAAATACAACAAAAACTCTTGTCTCTTTTTGTAACTATATGCTCCCAGGGCACTCGCTGTCCCAAAGCCCACCATCCACGAATGAGCTTTGTTTGATTTTATACTTTCCATAAGTTGAGTCAGACTTTATTACTCCCTTGGGTCTGGCTTCCTTCACTGAGCATTAGGTACGTGAATTTCCTTTTTATGGTGTTTTTTGGAACACAGTCATTGTCACTGTATTCCACCATATATTATACGACAATCTTACTTATCCATTTAATTTTAGATTGACCTTGAGATTTTTCCATTTTTGAACATTAAGAATGTTACTTAATATGAAGAATATCATATTTTGAACGTTAAGATGATACACTTGCCTGTGTGTTTTGGCGCACATGCGTGTACATTTTTATAGCTACATACTAAGGGTGAAGTGGTTGGGGAAAAGGTAGGCATGTTGTAGGTTCTATAGATACTGCTAACAGGTTTTCACAGTGGTTGCATGATTTTCACTCTTTCTACTAGTATATGTAGAGTTCTATTACTCTGTTAAATCAACAACGCTTGATGTTGTCATTATTTTGCAACTTTAGACATTAGGTGACTGGGTAATGAAATCTCATTATGGTTTGAATTTTTTTTTAAGATTTTTATTTATTTATCTGACACAGAGAGAGAGAGAGATCACAAGTAGGCAGAGAGGCAGGCAGAGAGAGGGAGGGAAGCAGGCTCCCCGCTGAGCAGAGAGCCCGATGCGGGGCTCGATCCCAGGACCCTGAGATCATGACCTGAGCCGAAGGCAGAGGCTTTAACCCACTGAGCCACCCAGGCATCCCTATGGTTTGAATTTTAATTTCCCAGATGGCTAATAGTGTCGAGCATCATTTCATGTATGTGCAGGTTACTTGGATATGCTCACTTGTATTTTCTGCCTTTAATATTTGTGTTAACACATTTTTCTCATTGATTTCATGGAGCCTTCTATTTCCTGTGTACACTCTTGGTAGGATATTTTATCCTACCAAGGATCCCAGGGTTTGTCTTTTCATTCTCTTAGTTGTGTCTTCTGGTTAGGGATGGTTTGCTAGCATTCTGTTTTATGGCTTTAGCTTTTTACATCCTATGTGAGAATTCTTTATCTTATTCCAGCATCATGGAGATACTGTACTATTTTCTTCCAGCACAGCTATTTCCATTTTCACAGAGAACTTTTTAAATTTGTCTTACATTGATTTATGCCAGTCATGAGGTGGAAACCAAAATTCATTTTTTTCCCATTTGGGTATCCATCGATAGCACAATTTAATGAAAAATCCATCCTTTCCCTAAGGTCCAGGGAGTGTTCTCTTTTTCATGAATTAAGAAATCGTATATACGTAAGTCCATTTCTGGTCTATATTCTTCTCTGTTCTTATACCAACACCACGATGTCTTAGGTAACTGTAGCTTTATAGTAAGTGTTATTATTTGCTGACGTCATCTGATTCTGTTCTCATTTAAGTCTGCTTTGGCTTTTATTGTCATTTTGTAACACCATATATATTTCGGGATTCAGTTTATCAAGTTCCATATTAAAAACTTTTGGTATTTGATTAGAAAAACCATAAATCTATGTTTCAATTTAAATAAAATCAACATATTTACCTAGTGATTCCTCCAGTGTACCAGGATGCATCTCCCCTTTCAGGGCTTAGTCAATTTTTCTCACTGTGTTCTGTAGTGTTGTGACTGTAGGTCTTGGTTGTCTTGGATCAGATTTACTGCTAGAGATTTGACCTTCTCGTGCTATATCATATGGCATTTAAAAATACATATTTTAAAGGTTTTGATGGAATATGGAAATGGTAATTGAGTTTTGTATTTTGATCTGCATCCAATGATTTTCTAAATTCATTTGTTAATTCTAAAAGATGACTGAAAATATACCTTTGTTGTATTTTCTACTTCTGCAATGATAGAATCTGCAAATAACACCTTTTTCCTTCTTCCCAGTCCATGGAAATGGATTTTTAATATTGGGTTTTATTACACTGGCTACAGAAGTACCTGTGAATAATGCTTATTAAGGAAGTTTGCTTCTATTTTTTGTGAAGAGTTTTTCTTTTCTATTGTGAAGTGATGTTGACATTAGTAAAATGATAAACTCCCATCTCCTGTGATGATCACATGATGGCCTCTCCTTTATTCTGTTAATATTGTAAAATTATAATACATTGCAATCATGAAACCATCTTCACATTTTTAAGATAACTCAACTTGATTGAAAAGTATTTTGTGTGCGTTTTATATTATATCTATTAGCTACCCATTATATATTAATATTTTAATATTTTTGCATTTGTGACTCTGAGAAAGATTGGTCAGTAGTTTTTCCATTTTTGTAATTTCTTTCTCAAGTTTCAATATCAAAGTTGTGTTGTGCGTTCATCAAACAAGTCAGAGAATTTTCTTTATTTTCCCATTTTCTGAGGAGGAAAATGGAGTCATGATAATAGTGTCATTTCTTCTTTCAAATGCTTGGAAGGGCTTATTGGTCTGGACATCTGTTCCTGAAGATATTTTCATGTACATATTTGTTGCTTTAATATGTATGATTATTCATATTCTATCTCACTTTGTTTCAGTGTTTGAGAAGATGTACTTTTATAAGAATTTTTCCATTTTATCTCCATTTTCAAGTGCAGATGTTAATTATTTGTTATATAGTTTTACTGTCTGTGGGACTTAGAATGCTGTCTTATTTGATCATTCTTGTTATTTCCTTGTAATCACCCCGTCTCTTAAGTCATTCTTGCCAGGGGGTTTGCAATTCTATTGGGCTTTTTCACAGAACCAAATGGGCTTTGTTGATTTTTATCTGAGGAAGTTTGCTTTCCATTTCATTAAATTGTATTCTTATGTTGATTATTTCCTTTTGCTCATTCCCTTTGGGTTTAATCTGCCATTTTTTTTCTAAATTCTGCAAACATTCAGATTATTGATTTTGGTTATTTCCTTATTTTGTATAGACACCTTTAACTATAAATTCAATTATTTTATAATTGAGCTATTCAGTAATCTGTGTCTTTTTGATTGACCTTTTATAGTTTATGTCTTTTAAGGAATTTGTCTATTTCTTTTCTTTAAAGATTTTATTAATTTATGAAAGAGAGTGAAAGAGAGAGAGCGAGCGCGTGCACACAGGAGTGGGGGGAGGGGCAGAGGGAGAGAGAGAAGCAGACTCCTTGCAGAGCAGGGAGCCCAAAGACACAGGGGCTCCATCCCAGCACCCTGGGATCACGACCTGAGCCAAAGGCAGATGCTTAACCAACAGAGCCACCCAGGTGCCCCAGGAATTTTTCTATTTCACCTAGATTTGTGAACATATGGTATAGCTTTGTTCACATTTTTTATTATTCCTTCAGTGTCTACAGAATCTATAGAGCTGGCCTCCCTTTCATTCTTGTTATTGGCAACTTGTATCTTCTCTCCTTCCTCCTTAGTCAGGTTATAGCAGTTTATCATTTTTATTGATCTTTTCCAAGAACCATTGTTTTCCATTGATTTTCTATTTTCTTCTCTTTACAATCTCATTGAATTCTGCTCATTACTTTTTCCTTTCTTTTGCTTGATGCGGTTTCAATTGCTTTTTTTCACTTTCTTAATGTGGAAGCTTAGATCACTGATGTGAAGGCTTTGTTCTTTTCTTACAGAAACATTTAAGGCTATAAATGTCTCTTGAAGGCCTGCATAGCTGTATCCACATGTTAAACCATGTCATAGTTTCATTTCCTCGATTTAAAGTGTTTGTAAATTATTTATAAGTGTGTTGTTCAATTTCCAAAATATTTGAGAGTTCTGCTCCCAGGTACCTCTCCCTCAGTTTCTTGTTTAAATCCATGCGGCCAGAGAATATACAATTTATCCCTCACAATCCCACCCTCGCCATCCCCCCCAGAATATGGCCTATGTGGGCGAAGGATTCCATTGCACTAGGAAAAAAAAAATCTGCTTGTTGCTGGATGTTCTATGAATCTCAAATAGATCAAATTGGTTGACGATGTGTTACGTTCTTTTATATCCTTATTGAATGTGTCTGTTTTGTTCTGATTATCAAGAGAAGAGTATTGAAATCTTTAACGATAATTGTGAGTTTGTCTATTTTTTTTAAGGCTATTGGTTTTGCTTCATGTATTTTGAAGCTGTGTTGGTAGATGGATATAAATTTAAGTTTGTTATGCCTTCTTGGAAAATAACTCCTCTATCATTTTGTAGTGTCCATCTTTATTCTCAGTAACATTCCTTGTTCTCAAGTCTTACATGTATAATATTAATGCTGCTACGACAGCTTGCTTTAATGAGCGATTGCAATGCACATCGTGTTCCATGCTTTCCTGGTGATCTATGTGTATATTTATGTTTATTGTATGTTGTTGTGTATGTGTGAGGTTTTTCAAGAAAAATAGGTATTCTGTGGTTGGGTCTTTCTTTTTGTTCTCCAGACTGACAATATCTGCCCCTCCTTCTTAAAATATATTTCATTTATTTATTTGAGACCGAAAGAGAGAGAACATGCTGGGAGAAGGATCAGAGGGAGAGGGAGAAGCAGACTCTCTGCTGAACGGGGAGCCTGACCTGGGGCTCTATCTCAGGACCCCCAGGTGCCCCAAGAATATCAGCCTTTAAACTGTTGTGTTTGGAGTATTTATATTTAATATAATTAGTTATATCTTGGGGCTTAAATATATCATTGTGTTAGCCATTTTCCATTTGTTCTATGTGTTTTTTGTTCTTTTTTGTCTTTTCTGCCTGTTTTTGGATTAACTAGATATATTTGTGATTTTATTTTTTCTACCATTGGCATGTTCTATATTTCTTTTTAAGTTTTTAACGGTTACCTTAGGATTTCAATATATACCTGTAATTCATCACAGCCTACCTTTGAACAACGATATACCATTTCATGTAAAGTGTTTTGAGCTCGTAGCCTTGCAACAATATCAATTCAGTCTACTGAGTTGTTTTATTTTTGGCATGCATTTTTTTTTTTTACTTTGCATATGTTCTAAAGCCACAGTACATTGCTACTATTTTTGTTTTAGAACATTCTCTTTTAGAATCTCTCTTTAAAGAGACATGCATGTATATATTCGTATTTGTCTTTTTTCCAGCTCCTTTAAATTTCTTTCTGCAAATCCAATTTTTGTATCATATTATTTTTTGCTTGGCAGAAGCAGCTTGTATTAGTTACAGCAAAGAAGTCCAGCCAAACAAATGGAATCCAATGTTTCAATTGTTTAACATAATATTGTTCCTCATGTAACAGTTCTGGACAAGGATTTATACTGGCAAGGAAGGTCCTCCTGTACTTGGCATTCAGCACCTGGGATAACAGCCTCTTTCCCACCTGCAGTGACTGACTTCTAACATTGCCCTACGTATTGGTAACAGGCAGTCATGAGGACAAGAGCGTGGAGGATATTGGCAGTTCCTCCGTGTGAGAAAGGCTGGAAGTCACTTCCGCCAGCTTCTGCCAGCAGTCCAAGAGCTAGGACTCAGACTCATGGCGATACCGAACTACCGCATGGCTGAGAAATGAAAGGTAGCTTTGTGTCCAGAAAGAGAAGGAAATGGTTTTCAGTGAGAGCTAGTAGTCTTCTTAAAGAGATAGGGCCCGTGCACAGGTTAAATGTTACCTTCCTTTCTCCTCCAACAACCCTGCAAGAAATGTTATCATGCAGCTGGAAATAAATTTTCAAAATTCAGATAAGCCAAATGGTCACCTGTTTTATGGATAAATAGGTCCTAGGAACTGGGGACTAAGAAAAATTTCGGGAACCAGGCAGATCTGGAGAAAGGGTATGAAGAACAGAATAAAGCAGGCCTGACGGGGAATGATATTGCTTGGACAGGGCTGAAAGTCTTCCTACTGGGGGAGGAACTAAGAGGAATGTGGTGATGGGGATTAGGAAAATTCACAGAATCTGCTTTGAGGAAAAGACTACACATGGAAAGCATCCAGAGAGGAGAAAAGTGGAGACGTTTCTAGATATGCTATCACTTAAGAAACTGTTAAAGGAATTGTAAAAGTTTTAGGAAAAGAAAAATAATTTCCATTTTTCCTTTCCTTTCCTTTCCTTCCCTTCCCTTTCCTTTCCTTTCCTTTCCTTTCCTTTCCTTTCCTTCCCTTCCCTTCCCTTCCCTTCCCTTCCCTTCCCTTCCCTTCCCTTCCCTTCCCTTCCCTTTCCTTTCCTTTCCTTTCCTTTCCAAGTAGGCTCCACACCTAGCATGGAGTCCAATGTGGAGCCTGAACTCATAACCCTGAGATCAAGAAGTGAGCCGAGATCAAGAGTCAGATGTTCACCTGACTGAGCCACCCAGGTGCCCCAAGAAAGATAATATTTTAAAAGATTTTTATTTATTTATTTGAGAGAGAGAGAGAGCACGCATGAGCTGGGGGAGAGGCAGAGGGAGAAGCAGACTCCTTGCTGAGCAGGGAGCCCTATGTGGGACGTGATCCTAGGACCCTGAGATCATGACTTGAGCCCAGGGAGACACTTGACTGACTGAACCACCCAGGTGTCCCAAGAAAAATAATTTTTAATGGTGAAATAGGCCATCTCCAATTTTTTGAACAGTTCTCAAGTGCAAGAATGTTCTGATTTGGTATCATTAAAAAAATACCCGAAAGGAATTTCTCCTAACTCATGTTTTTCTCTTTGCTGGAAGAAAGATGTGCATGGAACCTACTAGATGCTACCGAGTCCTCTCTGCATCTTATCTGGCCGGCCGCTGTGCTTGGCACTTGCTCCTGTTGCTTTTTATTACATAGCCTCTAGAAGCCACATCCTCTCCCTGGTGGATGTGGTCTCAGTGTTTTTATCCACCCTCATCAAATCCATGTGCCAGAAGACTAAAGCTTGCAGTGATGACATTTGGAGTGGGGACATTCGGGGATGATAGAGTCATAGGGCTGAGCCCACACAAATGGGATTAGTGCCCTGAAAAAGAGACCCTTGGGACTTTCCTCACCCCTTTGCCACAGGGGGAGGTCTGAAACCTGGAAGAGGCCCCTCACCCGTCTACACTGCCCCCTGATCTCAGACTTCCAGGCTCCAGTATCAGGAGGAACAGGATTCTGCTGTTTATAAGTCCCCCGGTGTGTGATGTTTTATTACAGCTGCCAGAATGAACTTAGACAAGTGGATCAAGACCCCAACGAGTCAGCAGTAGGCTTGTGGTGCCTCCCAGTTACATATTCATGTCCTCCAAGCCTTACCTTTTGTTACCATATTTGTGCCATTTCAGCTCTTCTTATTTCCATCATAGGTATTATAAAAGAACTTCCTAGGATATACAGAGAGGTGTCTTTGCAGTTTTATTATCATTAAGACCATGTACCTAGCTCATGTCAATATTTAGGTCCCCATCGCAGAATTTCAACCTCCAAACTTGCCAGCATTAAACTCTATGACTCATTTTCAAAGCCTCTCCATAACCTTACTACCATATTATTAACCCTTTGCCGTGTGCGTAAGTAGCAGAGTTGAGATCTGAGTCCAGATTTTATAGCATAAAGGTCTTTTAAAAAAAAAATTATACTATCTTATCTCTTTAAAATTTCCTGTTATATAAAGTGTTCTATTTTTTCCTTGGAATCAATAAAACCTGAATTTGAGCATTGGCTTAACCATAGCACCAATCACAGTTCCTTTTGCAGATAACAGAATTCACTCCGGATGATTACTTGGAAAGAAATTTAACAGGTGAAAGACTACCTCTGAACCACTGGGTAGACTGGAAAAGCAGGTTTTCTGGGCATTCTGGAATGACTTCCAAAGCCACACTGCAGAAGTGGATTTCCCAGGGAGCTGCTGCCTCTACCAAGGTCAGAAATCAAGGAGCGTTGCCTCCTCTTCAAGATCTGAAAACATGCCACTTTGGCCATACAAATGAAATGAGAGCCTTGATACCGTACCCTTTTCTTTAGGAATCAATTCCAAATGGAGCCTCACACAGGTGTTAATGTCTCTGATGGGTGGGTTCTAAATCTCAGCCTGCAAGCTAGCTGCAAGGGAGTCTGGGAAATGTAGTTTTAGCTTTCTTTCCTTTCCATACCCAGTGAGCATGCCAATACGTACTACATGTTGACCCACTGCTCCTCACTACTCTGATGAACATATTTGTTTTTGACAGATCTCTAGTCCCTTTCATCTTTTGTCATATTGTCTAAAGTGAGATCTTAATCATGCACTGCCTGTCTCTTGGGGCTGTGAGGTTAGAACAAGATGCTAAATGTCAATGCACTTGGAAAACAGCAGATAGCTGCAAGATACTGTAACCAATGCAGACATTTGAGTGGCCAAAACATGTAGGTTATTTTCTGGCAAAATGGGAACTTGTATGCTGCCTCATAAGTGTTAATAGAAAGGGAGTAGTGAAGAACTCATTTATGACCTATTGTGTACTGGGATTTTTCACAGATAACTTCAACATCTCTTATAATTAATTGCAAGTCACACTGATGCTGGAAATTAGAAACAAACACTTTCTCCACCAAGATTATTTGGTTTTGTTGAATGCTGTAACAGGAGGGTGGCGGTCAGAAGGTAGTTGCCACTGCTCTTCAAAAGAATTGGGTCTTCTATTTATTAAAAGTACTTGAAATTCTATGTTGTGTGGGGAAAAAAGACCAAACAATGGAGTTCAAAGTGAAAAAAGACAAGTCTGGTTCTCGGTTCTTGAAGGATCTTGTTTAGATGCTCTCTGCTGTTTTAATATATGAAAAGAAGCCCACATTTTGTGTGGAAATGTGGAAACCAAGGAGAGAAACTGCTTGGGGCCATCAAGTACTGTAGCACTGTGCAAGGAATGATAAACAGATGCAGAAAGATAATTTGCAATATAGACACCCAGATGAACTGGTTAGATGAGACTCAAAGTTTGCCAATTAAAATTTTTAAAAGGAGAATAATTCTTTATCCAGATCTATCTCTTTTCCCTCCCAGTATGTAACAAGAATAAGGAAAAATGGAATTGGTCCAACACACATTGCCTTGGATCCTTAGTCCTAACTCAACTTTTTCTCTTCTTCCTTCCTTCTTTCCTTCCTTCCTTCCTTCTTTCTTTCCTTCTTTCCTTCCTTCTTTCCTTCCTTCCTTCCTTCCTTCCTTCCTTCCTTCCTTCCTTCCTTCCTTCCTTCCTTCCTGTCTTTCTTTTTTCTTTTTTCTTTTCTTTTCTTTTCTTTTTTACAAAAAAATATGTAGAGCACTTCGTTTATAGTTTTTATTTGATTCCATATTGAAAATGGTAAGATTTATGCCATATGAAGTCATATATATTACTGAAATTAATTTTACTTGTTTCTTCCTACCTTTTCCATGAGACCACTACAACCTTTTAAATTAACCTGTGATGCACACTGTATTTCCTCTGGACATACTGCTTTGGAGTCATTATTCTCATTCTTCAAGCAGCATCGTGGATTGACCCCAGCCCAGATGGTGGGTCACCTGACCAATTACACCTCATCACTGAGGAGTGAGCCTTGGTTTAATCTAACCTGCCAGGTAGGGTACAATGACCATGGCAAACGTAGACTCCAATCTGTACAATCCTACTTTGTCTAAACTTCTAGAAGCCGTAAGGCAGATCTTGAGAATGAAACCAACCAGAGGAAGCAGAGCCAAGAGCGAGACCCAGATCGTCACTCAAAGTAGATTATCTCTGAACCAGAGAACTAACTATGTCTTGGGCTGTTCAGTTCCATGAGCCCAAACACCTTCTTGTTGAAACCATATTGATCCTTTTTCATGTCTGATGTAAAGAATACCAGCTCTTCCTAAGCACTTGTCAAGTCTAGAGAGTTGTCCATATACACACTGCTTGTCCTGCCGTTTCTGCTGGGGACGACAAAACCTAAGAATGTTCAGTGACTTGCTCAGATCCACAGTGTGAACCATACAGGTTCTGAGGCAGCCTCACCAAGGGTGGGAGTGAGGATGACAGGTGACCCAGGGCAGCACCATGTTCATTTGTCTCTCCCTCCTGCCCTCTGCTGCCCTGCTCAGTGTAGGACTGGCCAGCACCCACTCCCGAGCCGCTCCTGGTAAGGGCTCAGAGTGCATCAGAACCTATCAGACTGCCAGCCAGGCTATCTTGAAATAGTCCTATTGCCCTAAACCTAGGACTACTTGTCTGTTGTATGAGGCCAGGACACCTGCTTAACGACTGGGCACAGCCTTAAGTTGTGGCCTATGGGTTGCATTTTTCCTTCCCTAGTCATTGACATCAATGACTGGCACCAAAAGTTGCCGAGTTGGCAGGGAATCTAGGAGAGTTGAGTAGGGGATCAGGAGAGGGGCTTATGCTGAGACATGCCACATGGAATCCTGAGCAGGGGATGCAGGTTTCTCACTAAGAGGAAGATCGTAGAAGAAATAACCCAGCTGTTCAGGAGCACGTTTCTTTTGACGACCTCACGGCCACCAGGCTAACTGATTTGGAGCTTCAACACCAAGTTCACAATTCTCTCCTCGGACGGCAGTAGCCTTTTATAAATTATTCCCAAGAACAGCACAGTGGTGGTTTAATCTCTACGTTTTTCTGTACCCTTGAATTTTTTCGATCTCCCTGAATTAGGACACCTTGGAGGTGTCAAGGGAAGTCCAGACCTTCCTTGGGTGTGAGCCACTTAATGCTTCAGGCACGGGGAGGGTGATGGTGCTCATGAGAAGCACACCATCTTATTACATGGGAGAGAGAAGACACTGAGTGCCTAGATGCTGCTGGGACATCTCTCAAAAACCAATCGCTCTAGGAGATACTGGAGAAGTCTAGGAGTGAGTCAGCCCTTTCTAACGTGTAAAGAACAACCACTCCCAAGGACCATCTCAGAGCCCAAGGAACCCAACTCGGGAGCTCCAAACACTGGAGAGCACCTGTTTCCAACATCAGCCTCCCCCTTTCTTCTCAGCTGCCATCTGGCCTGGCATATCGTGCGCTCAGGGCCACATGGGGGGCAGGGGGAGGGCAGCGTCTGGGTTCATTCCCCAGAACCCCACTGTCTCACGGTGTATGTGCCCCATAAAAGGCTATTGTCCTTTTTCCGGATTAGCGTACATAAGTCCCTTGATGGAGAGATGAGTTTCTCATTTTTCATTATGTATACATTGTTACGTTTTCCATGCTGAATAATGAAAATTTAAAAGAGGAGAAAGAGAGAAAAGTAAATAATAGATTCTCAAGTCTTTTTTTTTTTTTTTTCCTTTTAACTTGAGAGCGTTTGAGGCAAATACAGAAGCTGCTTGTCATGAGTCTTGTGGCTCCGTCAGGCAACATACACTTCCGGTTCCTTCTTGGGTGCAGCCCTGTCCTACCAGGGTCAGAATCCTAAGTATTTGTCACTATTTCACATCTTGGCTTGTCTTTAGAGTTCCAGATGCGATTTAGGGCATTTCAATTAAATGCATCCACTTGGACTCAGAGCAGAGCTAAGCAGGGGAAGCAATTACCTTTATGCTGATCACAGCCTAGTTCTGGATCCCATGACGGGACGTGGCTGTCCCGACGGGCAGGCCATGTTCTTCTTTCAAAGCCTTTCATCCTTGGAGGCCCAGCATCACCTGTAGTGAGGTCTGGGGCTCCTTCCTGGGAGCCACGCTGCTCCTCTGCTTCTCCCCAACGATCCTATTACCTCCTTAATACTCTCTAATCAGTCCCCCGAAACTAGCTAGATGGGCTTCTGTTCTCTGCCAGCGAGCCCTGATTAACATATCATTCAATTTATATGCTTAAAAATAGAAAAATTGGCTTCCAAACACAATACAGGAGTCCAAGGAGGGGAAGATTGACATTATCAATCTTTGTCTAGACATTTTATGCCTATAAATGTTGCCAGAGCCTGGTGTGTGTGTGTGCACAGCCACACCATACTGATGACTCATACTGAAACTAGTACAAGAAAAAGGCCCTAAAACTTCCAAAGCACTCGTTTTGTCCCCACTCCCCTCTCCTAAGAGACTCTTGGCTCCCGCCGATCCCTTGGCACGAGCTGCCCTTCATCTGCTTTAAGGAGAGCCAGGAGGGGAGTGGGAAAAGGCTTTCTGGGTTATTTAACAAATCAAAGACACAGAGCAATGTGTTCTTGTCAGAGAGACGAGAGAGGACAGGATGAGTATTACAGAGTCACGTGGAGCCGTGGGTCGCCATGTTGAGTGACCACGGAGTTCCCAGGCTCTGCAGGGACACCTGCTCCAGGGATACTCTATCCCCTAGGCGACCCTATAAACAATCCTCTGTGCCCAGCTGCTTATAAAGAAAGCAGTTTTGAACAGCAGATGCCCTGTTGAGAAGCACATGGGTCGTCTGTGGGTAGAAAACCACGGGGCTGAGAACACTTGGCTCATTTCCTTAAAGACTCACGAGCTTCAGAGGCAAAAAGTTTGGATTCAATCTGGTGCTGTTTTGTTGTCATTTTAACTTTTAATATATACCCAGAAGTCCAGTCAACATCCCCGACAGACATGGGGCTGCCCCCAAGGCATAGTACACCCTGCATCTTTAGCACAAAACACTCATCTGTAACTGTGCATTTATGCAACTTACCCCCCACAGATGGACCTTGAGGGCAGGAGCAGGAGCTGGATGTGCCAGGACTGGGAAAGCAGGGGTTTTAAAACCAGACCGAAGCAGATTGAAATCCCTCCTTAAGCGAGGTTTAATGCTACTTGATCCCCCAGTTTTACATTCTCTCTGTCATGGTTGCTTCGTTAATAAAGTGGGCATGATAATGCCTCCCAACCCAGGAGGCCAGAATGGGATACCATGCAGGATGCTTCCCCGAGCATCTGGTTCCTGGAAAGCAGTCCAAAACATCAGCCCATGAGCGCCTTCCTATTTTCGGGACACAGTCCCGCAGCGCCCAGGGGATGCTAA
>JAQQSY010002371.1:0-13722 GCA_028646535.1 Procyon lotor
TTCTGCCCATTTTTTAATGTGATTATTGGTTTTGTGGGTGTTGAGTTTGAGGAGTTCTTTATAGATCTTAGATATCAGACCTTTGTCTGTAGTGTCATTTGCGAATATCTTCTCCCATTCTGTGGGTTGCCTGTTTGTTTTCTTTAAGGGTTTTGACATGGATTTCCAACTTTTGCCTCCCTTCCGCCTTCCCTCAGGTCAGATACAGGGTATGAGAACATGTATCTTCCCATACCCTCACCAACACTGGATATTATTGCTCTTTAAAATGTTTTCCAATCTATCTGGTTGAAAAAGAGCATCTAATGGATATTTTTGTTTGCTGTTCATTGGTTAATAGTGAGTTTAAAAATGTTTCCTTATGATTATTGGATTTTTGGAGCAGACAATATTATACCATCATTTATCATCACATTCTTTCTTCAAGAAATGCCATTATTGACTCCTTTGTAGCTAAAAGTAGTGAGTATATGCTAAGCAAGTTTCTGCGTGTTATTTACAGTAAAATAGGAGTTCTTAAGGAGAAAAAAAAATAAACCTATGTTCTTTGGTAGCCTAATATATGATATTCAAAATGAGGAGTTAGAATTCATGCTTTATAACCTTGTGCGAAATTAGTCAAATTTTAGACTTTTTGTTGTATTCTGTCTTACTAGTAGGGGTATTATACAGAAATACATGTCGCATGCGCTATTTCTAGTGATCTGACCGTTTTCACTTTGCCATAGCTGTTTTTCCCAGCAGTGGCATTAACTAGTAGACATCTTTATAATCCTTCTTTATAGAACTGAGCTTCTAAGGTTTGAAATGAACAGGCAAAGACAAGTCAAACATTTTTCATAATAATGTTGAAGTGAATGAGAAAAGAATGCAGGGCCTTTATCAATGTTTCTTTTTTAATCTCAAATTTCTGATATTCATTTAAAGCCATTTTTTTTTTAACTGATGAGTTCTGCATGCATAGTCTGCTAATGTGTGACTAATACACTAAGTACTTCTTCCCCAGTGGAGAGAACAAGATCATTTGGAAGAGATTCAATTCCAAACCTCCTCTTATCAGGTTTGCTTTATTAGCTTTGGTGTCTGGATATACACAGTACACCTTATTCCTGCTGCAAGTGGAATTATTTGCTAGGAGAAAAATGCATTCTTTGCCCTTGAGAAACCTTCAAAGTGAGTGAAAATTGCTGTGATGCAAACTCTGGAAAGCAATTTGTAAGCCTTTGGGCCATTGGCATTGCTATTGCACATCTTAGTGTCTGTCCTCCCTATTTCATCACATTTTTTATCTGCCTTGTTATGTCAGAAGAATTATTTTGTTTGCTATAGTGGGCCCAGGGATATAATCTGGGGAGAATATCAAAGCGTCAAGGCAATATAATCCAGCAAGTGAGGATAATATTGGAATTTAAACAAAATTCCGTAGAAATTATATTTCACTGCTAAGCTTTTGTCCCTTTCCCCATCACCTTTTCCTTCAGTCATTTTTCTAGTACTGACTAATATCTTTTTTTTACTGCTACATTTCAAGTAACTACCATCCCACACTATTATTCTGCTAAGGATTACCTGTCCCTTCTTCAAAAATGTATGTAGTTTAAGGACAACATTCTGTGTCTGTTAAATACTGTTGAGTAAATGTTTAATGAATTGAACTAAGTGAAAAAAAAAATCCCCAAAGATTCCTGGGCACAGATTGTTTAGTCTTAGAGTTCTCAGTTAGTTTCCTAATATAAATGCTCTGTCCAAGTTCTTTACCTCAGGATAGAGTTTTTTTTATTTTTATTGGGGGAGGAGGGGTAAATAGCCAACGCATTGACTTAAAGAATACAAATATTCTGCATTACAAAGTATTCTAAGATACAGAGGAAAGTAACATACTTTGAGAGATAAAATATTAAAAATAGGAAGTCAGAATTGTCTTCCAAAATATAAAGAACAAGGGAAAGGAAGCTAGTTACTAAAATACATGGAAGACTTAAGTTTTCCAAGTTCTCCACACTGTTACAAGGAAAAGGGAGCGTTAAACTTGCCAAAAAGTAGCCAGTGGGTAAAATTAAATTTGGGAAACAACTTGAATATTCCAATAGGTCATGATAATACTTGATACCTGGTTATTCTCCCTTTGTCTCTCCCCACCGCCTTGATCCACATCCCTTTCTCTGCTCATCTCTGTGCCGCACAAGAATAACCTTTATGGATTATTTCCCTTCTCGGGTTTCCCTGTTTGCTGCTTCTAGTCATTTTTCATTGATGAGAGACATTAGCAGGGGATTAGAGAGCAGAGGGAGAGAGGCTAGGATATTTCTTTTCTCTGACTCCTATCCTGACCATCTCTGGCAATTTCTGTGTTTCTCTGTTGCCACAGCTTCCTCATGTGGCCTTCCTCTAGAATTCAGCTCTCTAGCATTTGTTAATGCTTTTTGTTTTCTTCAGTCTCTCCAGCCCTTATGGTGGTGATGACTTTTCACTAACGCTCACCTCTGAGTGCCTCTCCATCCAATGTTTATTCTCTTATCTCTGCCTATCTTTCTCACGTTTTTAAGGACTTCCTTCACCAAAGTCTCTTAATTTGAATCACCTGCAGGGGAATTGTATGTCCTGCTGGGGAACCTGACTGATATAGTATCAAACTTCCAAAGTCTTTTATTCTTTAGTTTCTATATGAAGAAAGGACAAGAATTTCTCAATATTCTAATCACAACCTTGTTTATGGGAGCCTGTATCATGGAAGTATATTTTTTAATTCGATTAAGTGAGTAGAAAAGGAAAAAGAAAGAGGAATGTGGCAGATTCTAGATCTTCTTAAACCATTCTGACATAATGTGGTGTGTTCAGCAATAAATGGGCTGGAAAACAAAATTGGAATGTTTTTGACCCCACTAAGTTCGCAAATATTTAGTAGTGGACCCTTTGCTATTAATAATAATAATCATTAAACCAAGAGGATGTAAGAGATCAGAGTCACAGAAGTAAATACTTCTGAAATCATGATATGAGAATGAGAGGTGAACTATAAATACTTGTTGTTGGGATACATGCTTTTAATGGGAAAAGGTTGTCACTTGACATTAGTGATTGTGCTGTAGCTATTGCTAGTTAGTTTAGTTATTTTGTGAGTTTGAAACACTTTGCATGTGTCAAAAAGAATTATAGTGTTTGAAATGGGCTTTCAGCATAAAAGCTAAAAACCTCTGAAAAGGTTCTAAGTGCCTGGAAGCCAGCTCCATTTAGTTCTTTGTATGATATTTTGCTTGGGATGGGGTACCCTTAAGTACTTTTGGAGGAAAGTAATTAAATATGGCCATAAAACTGAAAGAAACAGGTGACTATGTTTTTTTATTATACTATGAACTAATTTGTTGGGTTCCTCCCTATATTTCAATTTAATTTTTTTAAACATTTGTAGATATTTATTATTTTTTTCCCAAATACATTTATTTTATTTTTTTCAGTGTTACAAGATTAATTGTTCATGCACCACACCCAGTGCTCCATGCAATACGTGCCCTTTAATTTTCTATTGGAGCTGTAATTTTCTATTGGAACTATAGGATTTAAAAAAGAAATTAATGACATTGTATCTTTTCCTTAAAGGTATTACTTAAAGGTAATCAGAAGGAATGTGTGTATGAAAAAGCTAAAGAACATTTATAAGGTGACATGCAACTATGGACCAAATGTGTTACCCAGGACTCTTAGTTGCAAATGACAAAAATCCTAGTCTAATTAGTTTGGAGAAAATGGATTTATTGGTTTACATAACTGCGAAGCATAGGAGATAGAGCTACCTTTTGGCTAAATGGATGCCTTGAGGTCACTTATTCTCTCCGCATCCAATATCTCTTCCTTCTTCTGTAATAGCTTTAATCTTAGGCAATGTCTTTCTGATTGGTGATAGAGTTGGCTATTGGAGGGATGTTATAAATTCATACTATCTTTATAGAAAACAGTTCCAATCAAAAGAATATGCCTTGAAAACGTACAAATGACCAACAGACCCATGAAAAGATGCTTAGCATCACTTTTCATCAGGGAAATGCAAATCAAAACCACAAATGAGATATTACTTCCTACCAGTCAGGTATGGCCAGCATCAAAAAGATAAGAAACAACAAGTATTAGTGAGGAGATGGAGAAAAGGAAACTCTTTTGCACTGGTAGTGAGAATAGAAACTGGTGCAGCCACTATGGAAAAACAGCATGGAGGTTCTTCAAAAAACTGAAAATAGAATTACCATATGATCCAGTAATTCCACTACTGGGTATTTGCCCAAAGAAAATGAAAGCACTAATTTGAAAAGCTATTGTGCATCTCTGTGTTTATTGCCTCATTATTTACAATAGCTCAGATATGGAAGCAACCCAAGTATCCATCAATAGGCAAATGGATAAGAAAGATGTGACATATAAATGGGATATTATATATGTCAGAATATATATGGTATTATGGAATATTATACAGCCATGATATACAATGTATAATGTACAATAAGGATGAGATCGTTCCATTTGAGACAACATGGATGGACCTAGAGAGTATTATGCTAAGTGAAATAAATCAGACAGAGAAAGATGTATACCATATGATTTCACTGATACATGGAATCTAAAGATTAAACCAAATCAGACACAAAACAAAAACAGACTCATAAATACAGAGAATAAACTGAAGTTTGCCAGAGGGGAGGGAGGTAGAGGGATGAGCAAAATGGGTGAAGAGAAAGGAGTGATACAGGCTTCCAGTTAAGGCACAGCATAAGGAATATAGTCAATGATATTGTAATAGCAATGTATTGGGACACATGATAGCTACATTTGTGGTGAACATAGAGCAATGTATATACTTGTTGAATCGCTACATTGTATACCTGAAACTAATGTAGCATGTGTGTCGATAAAGAAGGAAGGAAGGAAGGAAGGAGGGAAGGAAGGAAGGAAGAGAGGAAAAGAGGGAGGGAGGGAGGAAGAGAAAGAGGAAGGAAGGGAGGAAAGAAGAAAATGCCTTTTTTCCATTATTTCCAGCTAAAGTTGCAATGAAGGTTGTGATTGGTCTGAACTAGATGATATACCATACTGAATATCTTGTGAGCAGGTATTAGGTACTCCATCTGGAGTCACGTCATCATCTCTGCAGAAAGTGAGGGTGGGATGAAAGGAGTCATCAAATAGAGTTTCCATGAAAAGACATAAAAATAAGAGAACGAGAAAAAACAGGGTGAACAGACAAAAACCATGATTACCACAGCCCATTACGATTTATTTCTTGATGGCTCAAAAACAAACTTTCCTTCTGTATGCATCATTTCAAAATGCCACTGCCTACCAATGGAAGTATTAGACTTGGATCCAATAATGGGCTCATCCCCAAAGCTAAGAGAAACAAGTCAGTGTCTCATCCAAGTGTTGCCTTCAACTCCCAGGTCCTCACCTACGTTAATTCCACCCTCTCACATTTTAAATTCTGTTACTTGCAGCATCCCACTTGCTGGTATTTCTGTGTCAGTCAGAGCTCTCATGTATAAAAGTGACAGAAAATTAGTGGAAACTATTTCTTTCCAAAAGAAATTCATTGGTTCCTATAAATGAAAAGTTTACAATTGCATCTCAGGCATGATGGATTCAGAGATAAAAATGATACTGTCAGGACATCACCTTTCCCCATTGAGTCCCATTTTCCTTAGTCAATTTAATTGGAGGCAGATTTTTTAACATGGTAACAGAGCTAGACTGCTAGCATCTGGAGGCTTACTTTAATGGCATAGCCACAATTTCAATGATTAGTGTCCACCTTTTCAGGGTCCAGCAAAGTTGTCAGGGATTGATCTAACTGACTTGGAAAAATGCCCATCCCTGAGCCAGTCACTGAAGTTTGGCATATATGTGTGTCTGTGTGTGTGTGTGTGTGTGTGTTGGCAGTGGGGGTGGGGGTGGAATAGTCTGATTTGCTGGGCTTGTGTCATGTGGACACCCCAGTTGTAGTGATGATAGGGAGAGATCAGTTCTACCTGGACCACATGGGAATAGGCTTCACAGGAAAATGAGAGTCTGTTGTGAGCAGAAATAGGTTACACAGAAAGATAACATAAAAGGACCATGACTACTACACTACCCAATAAATGATAGAGTGATTAAAAAAAATAGTCTTTATTGAGTTCTTGTAATGTGCCAGATATTTTGTACATTGTTTCACATTTATCAGATAAATTTATTTCAAATCATAGAGCGGTAACTGGCTGCTAGGATTTTTAGAAATCTGTTTAGTAACTCATGGCATTTTAGTATATTCCCTACTGCTTTAGAGAAGGTGATCATGTATTTCCCTCCTTTTTTTTTTTTTTTAAAGATTTTATTTATTTGACAGAGAGAAACACAGCGAGAGAGGGAACACAAGCAGAGGAAATGGTAGCGGGAGAAGCAGGCTTCCTGCTGAGCAAGGAGCCCGATGCGGGGCTCGATCCCAGGACTCTGGGATCATGACCTGAGCCGAAGGCAGACGCTTAACTACTGAGCCACCCAGGCGCCCCCATGTATTTCCTTCTTGGAAAAACTAGATTTTTGAAAACTAGGGAGAGCCTTAGAGCAGATAAAGAGAAAGATAGATGATGTGGAAATGGGAAGAGTAGGACATGCAAGAAATAAGGTTGGTGCCTAGTCTGATCAGAACCGATTAGAGGGGATCCCAGAGTGAAGCCATGAGAAGTATCAGTGGACCAGACATTCACTGAGGTCTCTTCATAGACATAAATAAATGCTTAGCTGGGACTTTTGAATTTGCCCTGAAATATGATAAAAAACACACAAACACAACAACAAAGAATTTTGAACAGAGGGGTGCTTGGGTGGCTCAGTCATTAAAGCATCTGCCTTTGGCTCACATCATGATCCTGGGGTCCTGGGACTGAGGCCCTTGTAGGGCTCCCTGCTCAGCAGGTAGCCTGCTTTTCCCTCTTCTGCTCCCCCTGCTTGTGTTCCCTCTTTTGCTGTCTGTCTCTCTGACAAATAAATAAAATCTTTAAAAAAAAAATAAATAAATAAATAAATAAATAAATAAATAAATAAATAAATAAATAAAAAGAATTTTGGACAGAAAGGATCTGTGATGAAAAGGATGTTGAGCCTTTTACACAGTGGTGTGCAGAGGGTACAGGAGAAGGCACTCTAGGCCAAGAGATAAACTGCCAGCCTGTTATATACCTCTTGATATGTAGTGATAAGAATCCAGACAAAAGAAGTGGCAGGAGTAATTGAAAACCAAGATTCAGATGGATGATTTTGAAACTCTGGTGTATAGAAGAACATCTGAATGTTCTAAAATGCAGATTCCAGGGATCTTCTTCCAGATATTCAGATTTAACAGGTCTGGAGTGGGGCCCAACAACGTGTATTTTAATAAGCATTCAAGATGAATCAGATACAGGTCATTCACAGACCATATTTTGTTTCAGAAGAGGATTAGATAGGTGTGTGGTTAATTATGAAGGGCAATCAAGCCAGGAGAGAGGGGAATCTGTGTGGATGGTAATTGGAAGGGCCCTGATTATAGGGAGAATTGATGAATCCTGTTTATATATTCTTATCCACATTTACGTCGGAACTTCTGGTGTGTTGATTTCAGTTGTTATCTGTGTATATGTATAAAGCTATCGTTAAAAAGATGTCCTGGAATGAAAACCATTAGACACTTGTCCTTGATCAACAATACCGGAATTGCTCTGGGTACTTAGCGCTTTGGCTGGTTTAGGGCAGAGTTTGAAGTGGAAGAAGGAAGTGAATATAGTGAAAGCCATACTGAAGCTGTTGTGTTTTTCAAAATGTCTGGCTAGATACTCTTTTCCCTGTCTAGAAATTATGACTGTCAAAACTACTGTCATAATATCTGAAAAATGAAGATGAAAGGCGTGTTGCTATTAGGAAACATGGATGCTAAAATTCTCTTAGCCTATCTCACAGCGGCCAAGATGTTAATGATGTTGCTAATGAATTTCTACCCATGAAGGTAACAGTACCTCATGGAACAAATTATCTCCTTTGTACTAAGCCTGTCAAGTTATAGTATTATTTCAATTTGCCTAAATAGTTTAAGAAAGGTTCACTATTCTGAGAAAATGTAATGTTGGTAGTTTTTCTTTTCTTTTTTACTTTAACATCTGCACTACCCTTTCCTGGATCTCCGTGAATCGTGTTGGGCAACCAAGATATTTCTGTGGCACGATTACTTCTTAGAGGTCCCTTCTACAATTTCAGTTATTTTAGTAAGGGAGGGAAAAAGTGTCTTTATAAGTCATTCAACATTTCTAAGTATCATTTACCAAGGAAGCCCTTCCCCAAAAGAGTTTTCTCTCTATGATATTGAATGGTTTATGACATGTATTTATATAGTATTTATTTACTCACAGAAGAAATGTTTTTTGCTCAGCCTTTCTTTCTTGATGCTAAGTCAGTCAAGAGCTTTGTCTGACTTAGTGAGGTTCTGAGTTCATTTCTTTCCTCCAAGATTAGAGTGATCCAGTTCAATGTATATGTTTCTGTAAGAGTAAAGCAGGATTAAATGAAAACTTATCCCCCACCTCAGTATTTATTACCCTGATATACTCAGTCATAGTGTACTTTCCCCTTTTTTTTTACTATAAGTGAATATACTTTTAATCCTTTGAAACTTTCTGCCCAATTCTGCTACATTTTACTATATACAAATCTATACCTCTATTACATGGCTTTAACAAAAGGAAAAAATACTCACAAAAATTTGAGTGATATAAGTATTTATAACAGTGATTGATTATTCATAGAAGCTTTCCACTACCCTTCTCCGCCTTTTTGTTAAAGAGTTTATTCTGTACAGTAAGATACATTATTTCAGTGCAAGCATCAAAACCAAGGGAATAATAACTTAGGAGTTACATGATCCCTTTCCTTCTCTGTTAATCATTCCTCCGTGCCTTCTCTCTCTCTCTCTCTCTCTCTCATGTAGTCTCTAGCACTGTCTTTCTAAGGTATCAGGAAGGTATGTTGAGTTATTTTTTTTTTTCATATGGCATACATGGACCAAAATCTCTTCCTCACAGGATCTGTGGTTACTTAATTTTTATGTATGCAGCTATTACAGAGTAGTTCATCTCCTTGTGTCCATCTTTCAATTGATTGGGTAATGGGAAACTAAACTCTGATTTCTCATTCTAGGAGAAAGCAGCCATCATAAAGTGTTCGCAGTATTTCCTCTGCTGCTTTGTTCAGACCCCATGGATAACTTCTGAGACTGATTAGGAGAGTTACTGAAATCTCAAGCAGGATCATAAAGATATTCATAATTATGACCTGACAGATAATGCTGCCCTACTGAGTTGTTATCTTAGGCAGGTTGGTTTTCCTTGGTGTCATCTTCTGTTTATAGACCTGGACCAGAGTGCATTTGGCTGACTCTAATCTCTTTACTATGGCATCAAAGAGTGGATAGCTGCAACTTTAAAATAAATCAACACACACACACACACACACACACACACACACACACACACCCCAAAAACAAAACAAAACAAAACAACAACAACAACAACAAAAAAAACCAGAGGGTGGTATAGCTATCAGAATAGAGTGTGATTTAATTTTCTTCGCATTTGTATGGGTATATTCTGTTTTTTCGCTAATAGGGAGAAGAAGGACAAAAATGTTCCTGTTTTATAGTTTGTATCTGAAATGAAAACATATCTAATTCAGCAGCACAAAGGCAATGTGACTAAGGGATATCAGCTTTGATATTCTTAATTAAGAAATCCACCAGAGCGCTGTTTAGAAATCTGTTTCACTTCTGAGCTTCAGTTTCCCTTTCCTAAAACAAAAATGCTAGAACTCTATTGTTAGACTTTGTGCAGACTGATGAGGAAAAACTCTGATAGAGGGAAATATGAATAAAATTGAGTGAATAGATTTTGGAGCTTAGCACCAATATTTTGTGAGTAATTTCAATGACCAATGACTGTACGGGAGATAAAATACATTCAAAAATAGTCTTTGAGGGGCACCTGGGTGACTCAGTGGGTTAAGCCTTTGCCTTCGGCTCAGGTCATAATGTCAAGGTCCTGGGATGGAGCCCTGCATCAGGCTCTTTGCTCAGTGGGGAGTCTGCTTCCCCCTCTCTGCCTGCCTCTCTACCTACTTGTGACCTCTTTCTCTCTGCCAAATAAATAAAAATCTTTAAAAAAAAATAGTATTTGAGTATGGTACACCAAAAATTTAATACTTTTTTGAAAATTATAGAAAAATTTTCATCAACTTACATACACTGTGCTTATCTGTTTGAATATTAATATTGTGCTCTGATATTTCTTTGGTATAGAATTTTCCTGTATACTTTTCCCTAATATTTTACTTGCAACCATTTGTTTCCTTAATTTTAAGTTTTATTGAGATAATTTTTGCACTATAAAAGTCATCCATTACAAGTAGAAAACTCAATGAATTTTAGTAAATTTATAGAATTCTGAAACCATCACCACGATCCAGTTTTTTTAAATGTATTAGTATTCTCATTTTTAAAATATGTTTATTTTTTTAAAGTTTTTTTTTTCTTTGATAGAGAGAGAGAGCCAGCAAAAGCAGAGGGAACAGCAGACAAAGGGAGAGGGGAAGCAGGCTCCCCATACTGCAGGGAACTTGATGTGGGGCTTGATCCCAAGACCTTGGGATCATGACCTGAGCTGAAGGCAAACTCTTAACGGAGCAAGCCATCCAGGTGCCCTACTACAATCCAGTTTTAGAGCATATTGATCACTCTCAAAATTTTCCTCCTGCAGGTAATCTTTGTTCCCACTGTTCTGCTTTCTGTCCCTATAAATTTTTTCTCTTATGGACATTTTATATAAATGAAATCAGTATGTAGTCATTATGCCTGGCTTTTTTCATTTAGCATAATGTCCTTTTTTCATTTAGGATAATTTCATCATCCCTATCGCTGCATGTATTAGTTGTTCATTCCTTTTTTGGCTATATAGTCTTCTATTGTATGAATGTACTATTTTTTTCTTTTACCTTCACCTGATCATAGACATTTGGGTTATTTCCAGTTTGGGGCTCTTATGAATAATCATGCTATGAAAATTTGCATACTTGTCTTTGTGTGGATATATATTTTAGTTACTTTTGGGTAGATTCCTAGGAGTGGAGTGGCTATATGGTAAGTGTATTTTTAACTTTGTAAGATACTGCCAAGACGTTTTCTATATGGCTGTACTACCTTCCATTCCTATCTGCAATTCCCAGGGGTTCCAGTTTCTTTGCATCCTTGTTAACACTTGGTACTGTCTGTCTTTTTGATTATAGTCATTATTGTGGGTAAGAAGTGGTATCTCATTGTGATTTTAATTTACATTTCCCTGATGACTAGTGATGTTGAGCATCTTCTAATGTGATTAGTGTTTTCTCTTTTTTTTTAAGATTTTAAAATTTATTTATTTGAGAGAGAGAGATAGAGCAGGACAAGGAGCAGAGAGAGGGGAATAAGCAGATTCAGTGTTAAGTGCGGAGCCCAAAGAAAGGGCTCGATTCCATAACCCAGGCCTCGATTCATGGCCTGAGCTGAAATCAATAGTTGGATGCTTAACTGACTGAGCCACTCAGGTGCTCCTCTTTGTGTGTTTTCTTTGATGAAATGTCTATTCTGTATCTTATCCATTATTATATTGGGTTGGTTTTTATTTTTTAGCTTTAAGACGTCTTTATATATTTGGGATACAAATATTTTTACCACATATGATTTGGAATAATGCACTTTTGACTTAATAAAGCTTTATGTTACTTGATAATTTTCCCTCTTCTCAAATGCAATGCAGGAATAGGGAACACTTTCTCCATTTATTTCTCTCTCAGTATATAATCTACTCATCATGTATTTTATCTTTATAATTAACATCTCCCGAGACATTATCATTAATGTTTTATTCAGAAAATATGCATTTAGATTTACCCATAAATTTGTAGCTTTTGTTGATCTTCATTCTCTCATGTATCTTTGGTTTTCCCTCTAAGATAATTTTTTTTCTATTTCTCCTGTGTTCGTTTTCGTAATTTGTGCCTTTCATGGAATTTTACCACTTCATTTAGGTTTTTGAAAATATTACCTTAAAGTTGTTCATAAGTCTCTCTTCCTGTTCTTTAATATTGGCTGCATCTTTAGTGATGGGTATGTTATCTAATTATTGAATTTATTGGCACAAAGTTGTTCATAATATCTGCTCATTATCTTTTATCAATCTGTAGGTTCTGTGGTGATGTGTTCTCTTTTTTCATTGGCACTGGTAATTTCTGCCTTCTCTTTTTCTATCATTCTAGCTAGAGTTTTATAATATCTATTGATTATATTTAAAGAAGTTATTTTGATGTTTTTTCCTATTTTTATTTTCTATTTAATTAGTTTATCACTTCTTTATTTTATTTCCCTCCTACTTACTTTGTGTTTAATTTTCTCTTTAAAGCCTTTTTTAAAGTAGGAAGTTAGATAATAGATTTTAGGTCTTTATTTTTTACAAATGTAAGCAATTATAGCTATAAATTCTTCTCTAGGGACGCCTGGGTGGCTCAGTGGGTTAAAGCCTCTGTCTTCGGCTTAGGTCATGATCTCAGGTCATGAGATTGAGCCCCACATCAGGCTCTCTGCTCAGCAGGGAGCCTGCTTCCTCCTCTCTCTCTGCCTGCCTCTCTGCCTGCTTGTGCTCTCTCTGTCAAATAAATAAATAAAATCTTTAAAAAAAATAAAAAAAATAAATTCTTCTCTAAATACACCCTAGGTTGCATCCCATAAATTTTGATGTATTATGTTTTCATTTTTATTCTGTTCAAAATATTATTCAAGCACACTTGGGAGAATTTGCATTTTATTTTTGTTGAGTGGCATGCCCTGTAAACATCAATTAGGTCAATTTGTTAGATAGTATTTTTCGTGTCTTTTACATCTTTATTGGTTTTCCATCTACGTATTCTCTTAACTACTAGCAGAAGAGTGTTGAAATTCTAACTATAATTATAGATTTGTTTATGTCTTCTTTCATTTCAACTATAAATTGTGTTTAGCGTTGGAGTTGATTTTCATTCTGGTGCAAGCTCCTTATCCTATCATGGTGCAGCAACAATCAGATAACAGTTTAGTACCAGTGCATGGATCGCATTTTGGATATCTGTTCTGGAATTACCAATAAACTGAAATGGCTATGCAGAAAACCTTCTAATAACCATGTATTTGAAACTTCAAAAAGAACAGGATGAAGTCTTAATATAAAAAGAGACTGTTTATATCATTAGGGTAAATACCCAATAGTGCGATTGCTGGGTCGTAGGGTAGCTCTATTTTCAACTTTTTGAGGAACCTCCATACTGTTTTCCAGAGTGGCTGCACCAGCTTGCATTCCCACCAACACTGTAGGAGGGTTCCCCTTTCTCTGCATCCTCGCCAACATCTGTCGTTTCCCGACTTGGTAATTTTAGCCATTCTGACTGGTGTGGGGTGGTTTCTCACTGTGGTTTTGATTTGTATTTCTCTGATGCTGAGTGATGTTGAGGACTTTTTCATGTGTCTATTGGCCATTTGGATGTCCTCTTTGCAGAAATGTCTGTTCATATCTTCTGCCCATTTTTTGATTGGATTATTTGTTCTTTGAGTGTTGAGTTTGAGAAGTTCTTTATAGATTTTGGATACTAGCCCTTTATCTGATATGTTATTTGCGCATATCT
>JAQQSY010002372.1:0-13721 GCA_028646535.1 Procyon lotor
CTCCTAGAATTGCTGTTCTTATTCTCTTCTCTCTGCTGTTGCGTTTGCCGGCTTTTAGAGTGATTTCCTCCTCTTTAGCTGGACTTCTGATTCCCAGGGCTCTCTGTGCCTCCTACACCTCCGCCATCTTGCCCTCTCTGGGCAGAAACACTTGAATATCATTTTATCATCTATGTGAGGGTTTATTTCTGAGCTCTCTATGCTATTCCATTGGCTTTTATGTCTTCACACTAGTACTACATTGCTTTGATTATTACAGCTTTGTAATATGTTTTAAAATCAGGAAGTCTGAGTCTTCCAAATTTCTTCTTTTTCAAGATTGTTTTTGCTATTTTTAAGATTGTCTTTGCTATCTGCTACCTCATTATTGTTTTGCTCTTTGTATTTTTGTTATTTGCTATCTTTCTCAAGATTGTTTTGTTATTTGCTACTAAAACTCCATAGGAATTTTAGGATGGGTTTTCCTGTTTATGCAAAAAACATTATTGGGATTTTGATAAGGGGTGTACTGAATCTGTAGACGACTTTCAGTTATACTGTCCTCTTAACAATATTAAGTCTTCCAGTCCACGAACATAGGATGTCTTCTCATTTGTGTCTTCTTTCATTTCTTTCAGCAATGTTTAGTAGTTTTCAGTGTATACATCTTTCACCTCCTCAATTAAGTTTATTCCTAATTTTTTTGTTTCTCATGATGCTATTGTAACGCAATGGTTTTCTTAATTTTCTTTCCTGATCATTGTTAGTGTGTAGAAAAGTAATTAATTTTTTTATATTCCATATATAAGTGAGATCATAAGATACTGTCTTTCTCTGACTTATCTCACCTAGCATAGTGCCCTCAAGATTCACCACAAATGGAAGGATTTCCTTTTTTATGGGAATAATATTCCTGTGTGTGTGTGAGTGTCTGTGTTTGTGTACACACATTTTCCTTATTCATTCATCTGTTGATGGACCCTTAGAGGTTGTTTCCATATCTCTGCTATTATAAATAATGCTGTAATGAAAATGGTGGTACAGATAACGTCTTCAAGATAGTGATTTGATTTCTTTCAGATATATACCCAGAAATGTAATTGCTGGATCATATGGTGGTTCCATATCTAATATTTTGAGAAATCTCCATATTGTTTTCCACAGTGGCTGTACTGAATCATGCCTTTTAAAATTCATTCCAGAAATGCAGAATTTTGGGTTCTGCCCTAAAACTACTGAATATAATCTGCATTTTAACAAGATTCTCCAGGTGGTTTGTATGTGCATCAAATTTTGAGAAACACAATTCTACCACATTTGATGCAAAGTCTTGGCAAATAGAAGGCGCTGATTCTCTAGAAAAAGTTTTATATATATATATATATATATTTTTTTTTTTTTTTTTGCTAAAACTAAGAATATAAAAATAAAGTTCAAAATACAGTGTAATGGGACCATATTTTTCTTATCTATTGTCCACAGCACAGTTTTAAAGTGTGAACAAAGGACTTCTGGTATCAGAATCTCATAGAGTGCATTAAAAAAAATGAGATTGAGTTAAGTTTTAGTCATAGAATTAAAATAGGGTGATATCATAGAGAGTAATATGGTGATTAAACTGTCTAGTCAGACAAAACCTCTTATAGAAGGTAACGTTTAAGGTGAATTGTCAAAAGGGGGTTGCCAAACAGAGATCAAGAAGAATATCCCAGGCAGAGGGAGTAGGTTTATATGGTAAAAAGAAAAAGTGCATTGAGGCAAAAGGAAACAAGATGAAATAAAGTCACAGGACAGTGAGGAGATCATTATATGGAAAGATATAGATTGTCCGTGATGGTTGCCCTCTTGTTCTCCATATCATAAAATGTTTCAAAAGGAAGATAAGATTAGTTTGAGACATGTCAAGCGTGAGATACTGGTGAGATAATCAGGTAGTAAGGTAGTAAAATTCAAAAATCAGTAGGTAATGTGGGAATAGAACTCAGAACATATTATTTAGTCAAAGAAAAACTTGTCAGTCAGCCAAGCCTTAGTAATCAGTGACTGTGTAAAAGTTATTATAGCAAGTACTACAGAAGACACAAATAAATATAAAATTAGAAAAGAATATTTTGCTTACAAGGGTTCATACTGTTTTTTTTCCTTAAGTAGACTCCATACCCAGTCTGGGACTCAGACTCACCACCTGAGATCAAGAATCAGATACTCCAGGGCACCTGGGTGGCTCAGTGGGTTAAAGCCTCTGCCTTCAGCTCAGGTCACGGTCTCAGGGTCCTGGGATCGAGCCCCGCATCGGGCTTTCTGCCTAGCGGGGAGCCTGCTTCCCCCTCTCTCTCTGCCTGCCTCTCTGCCTGCTTGTGATCTCTCTCTCTCTGTCAAAAAAATAAATCTTAAAAAAAAAAAAAAAAAGAATCAGATACTCCACTGACTGAGCCAGCCAGGTACCTCAGGACTCTTGCTTTAAAAAAAAAATCTGATTTCATATGGCAAAATGTAAAGTCATATGACAAAGTATCACTATGGGAAGAAATTTTCTGAGTGGCACTTAATTAAGCATGCTGGGTGAAGAATGATTTGACGCATAGCTAAAAGACACTGGTTGAATGGAAAGCACAGGATTTTTGACTAGATAAAAGAAATGAATTTTATAGAAGCTCCAAAAAGTACAAAGTAGTAGTAGAAAGATTATGGTTGTGTATGGACAAATCTCACAAAATTTTTTGTTTCCATTTTCTCCATAAAGCTATTCTTTCTGAAATGGATGAGTCTTTTATACTCTTCACAAGCTCCAAATGTTTTTATATCATGCAATATTTACACTTTGACTTACTACAATTCCTCAAATGCTGTTCTCTTCTCCCACCCACATGTGTAGCTGGATTGTGGAATTAAGAATTACATATAAGAGCTCTAAAAATATATACACCTGAAGTTATGGTTAATTTCATGTAACAATTTGGCTAGGCAATGGCATCCAGTTGTTTAAATTAAATGAGATTAAATTAAATTAAATGGGATTAAATGCCCATCTAAATGTTGTTGTAAAGGTAATTTTTTAGATGTAATTAATACTTAAATCAGTAGATTCTAAGTAAAGCAGATTACCTTTCATAATGTAGGTAGGCCTCATCCAATCAGTTAAAGGCCTTAAGAGAAAAGGCTGAGGTCCCCTCAAGGGAAAGAATTCTGTCTCCAGAGTGCCTTCAGACACAAGACCTCAACTTCTTGCCAGAATTTCCATTTTTCTAGCCTGCCCTGAGGATTTTAGACTTGGCAGATAACATACTCATGTAAGCCAATTCCTTAAAAATCAATCTCTCTGTTCCTCTCTTTCTCTTTTCATAAACATATACACACACATACATACCCATACACAGATGCCTAAATATATAGATAAACCCAAAAGGATATAGATAGATAAAGATGTCTATATCTACTTATATATTTATATATCTATATATATCTATATTTATCTCTCTCTCTATATATATATCCTATTGGTTCTGTTTCTCTGTAGAACCTTGACTAATACACTCAGCAAAACAGAAAGTTATATGATGACTAGTACTAGAGTGACTACTCCAGCAACTGAAAAGAACATTATGACCTAAAATGGTTTCACTCCACAGATGAGGAAGGCCCTGAGGCTAATCCTTGGAGGACATTAAGATTTCAATAAGTGAAGATGCGTGGAGGAGGAACAAGAACATAATTTTAGGAATTCAAAGATGAATTGTATCATAATGGAGGAATGAGACCAGTCTGGTTAGAATGAATAGTTCATGCAGAAGAAATGGAGAAACAGATAAGGTAGATAAGATTATAGAAGGCATTCAACCAATTTTTAAGGGCAAATGTTGCAATTCTCTGATGATGAGAGGGACAAGGCCACTGGTATTTGGTATTATTAACCTGATGTCATGCATAGACTGGAAGGACTTGTGGAAAAACAAGATTCAAGTACACCCATTATGGTCCAGTGTCATAGCAGTAGAAAAGTCATATTTCAGAGACTTTTTTTTAATTTTAGAGAAATTTAAGAAATTTCTCTATTTCCTAAAATTAGAAAGAAAGGAACACAAAGCATGGGGGGGGGGTGGGCAAAGGGAAAGGGAATGAGAGAGTCTTAAACAGGCTCCATGCTCAGTGCGGAGCCCCATGTGGTACTTCATCTCATGACACTGAGATCATGACCTGAGCCAAAACCAAGAGTTGAATGCTTAACCAACTAAGCCACCCAAATATCCCTTGAGAAGATAGGTTGATTAGATATAGATTCAGAGAACAAGCAAGAAGGAACAAAAAATAAAAGTTCACTGACTCACTTTATTATCTGGAAATAAAAAGGTAACAAAAATGGAACTGGGGAAGTCAGGAGAGGCAGTTGGTTTTAGGGAAAAGCTGATATTCAACTTAAAACTACATTTAGATTGATATTAGACTGTCCAAGTGAACATATCTGGCATATAGATAGAAATGTGGCACTGATAATTAGGAAATCTGCCAAGCTATAGCTATAATGGTCATCTGCACAGATGGAATAATTAAAACTGAGAATAAATTTGCTTTAATAATCTAACAATGGTATATAAAAGCACAGGTGAAGTGGGATAGTATAGAGGCCAATAATTTTGCTTCTACAGTGGTGTCATCCAATAGAGCTTTCTGCAAAAATGTAAATATTCTCCTTACTATCCAATACAGTAGCCACTAGGCATGTGTAGCTACTGACCACCTGCAATGTAGCTAGTGAGGGAACTGAATTTCTATTTTTATATAATTTAATTTAAGTTTAAAGAGCCACATATGGCCAAAGGCTATCAACAAAGCACAGTTCTAGAGTTAAACTGCCTAGACTCAAATTCTGGATTCCCCACTCACACTACACTTACAACTTTGGCAAGGCATTTAATCCCTATTGAACAGTAGAAGTGTTCTACAACTTAACAATACTTTATTTCCTTACTTGAATTACAACTATTTGCTTTATTTTGTCACTTTTGGGCAAATAAGCCCTATCAATTAACACAAGCTGTGACTGTAACACCATTTTTAAAACAAAAAAAAGCAAAGTCAGAGATAGATGGGGATCAAAATGATGAAGTAGGAGCTTTCTACCATCTCCTTCCCAAAGTACACCAATTTAGACAATCATTTACAGATAAGAGTGTCTTTGCAGAATTCTAGGAGTCCAGTGGAAAAGTTCCAGCATGGTGTTAGAGGAAAAATTTATAAGATAGGATAGACTGAAGAAGTAAGAGAAACAGCTTCACTTTCCAAGCTGGGTGGGAAGCTGCTAAAGATACCCATTTCTTTCTCTCTCTATCCACAACATAGAGGCATGCTATTTGACTGAAGGGCAGGGAGTGGCTTGGAGAATAGCAGCCAGGGTTTGGAATGGAACATACAAAAGGAATGCAGATCCTATTAACTGCATGGCAGAAAGCCAACTCAAGAGCTGCTGGGGACATCTTGCTTGCAGCCCCCACCCCAAGTTGGCCCATGGATACCCCAACATTCTGCATGCCTTACCCACCCCACCCCTAACCACTGGGAGTTGTATAAGCTAGCCTCTGCAGATAGCTAGTGAGTATACATACACATACATAAAAAACTTGCCTGATTCTGTAAGACTGGGAGATAACACACAAAATTGAGCAGCATTCTAGGGGGAAAAAAGGCAAACAAGCTGTCAGCACCTGGCTTGGTTTTGCAAGATCAAGAGAAGGCATACAATCTTAAGAATTTCCAAGGGAATAAGAAATGGGGAGGAGGTATAACCATAGAAAAATCCTGAGAATGCCTTAGAATCCCTAACACTGCTAATGGAGGTATTTTTTATCCCAAAGGCCAATCAGTAGACAGGAGGAGGTGACTGCTTCTTTAAATGCAAAGACAGTATTGCAGGACTTTAAGGAGCATGAAAAAGAAGGAAACATGAGACCACCAAAGGAACACAATAATTTTCCATTTCCCAAAAAAATGGAGATCTTCAATTTGCCTGACTCCAAACAAATTCTGGAGCTGAAGAATACAGAAAATAACATAAAAAATGCAATAGCATCAACAGATCCCTGGATGAAGCAGAAGAGAGAATCTATAAGGTAGAGGATGGGGCATTTGAAATTACCATTCAGAGGAGAACAAAGAAAAAAAATGAAAAAGAGTGAAGAAAGCCTATATAGACAATAGGGTACTATTAAGAGAAACAATGAATTACTGGAGGCTTAGAAGGAAAAGAGAGGGTGAAAAGGGGAGAAAGCTCTTTTAAAGAAGTAATGACTGACAACTTCCCCAAACTAGGGAAACATCTAGACATCAAAGTTCATCAAGTAAGGAAGTTCAAATTCTTCACATATAAGATAACCCCCATAAGGTTATCAGTGGATTTCTCAGCAGAAATCTTGCAGGTCAGAAGAGCAGGATGATATATTCAAAGCACTGGAACAAGAAAAATCTGTCAACCAAGAATATTTAAGCTGGCAAAGGTGTTCTTCAGAAATGAAGGAGTGTTGGCCTTTCTCAGACAAGCAAAAGCTTGAGGGAATTTTTCATTACGAGACCTGCCTTACAAGTAATGCTGACAGTTTTTAAAGCTGAAATGAAAGGATGCAAATATGTAAAAGTAATGTAAAAATATAAAAAACACTGATAAGGGGCGCCTGGGTGGCTCAGTGGGTTAAAGCCTCTGCCTTCAGCTCAGGTCATGATCTCAGGGTCCTGGGATCGAGCCCCGCATCAGGCTCTCTGCTCAGCGGGGAGCCTGCTTCCCCTTCTCTCTCTGCCTGCCTCTCTGCCTACTTGTGATCTCTATCTCTCTCTGTCAAATAAATAAATAAAATCTTTAAAAAAAAAACCACTGATAAAATAATAGTCAAATTCAAAATACTCCAATACCATAATGTGATAATATGTTAATCATTTACCTCTAGTGTAAAGTTTAAGGTCAGAATTAGTAAAAATAATTATAGCTATAATAATTATTGGATATACAATATAAAAGGTAAATTATGATACTAAAACAAAATGTTGGGGAAAGGAGTTTTTGTATGTGATCAAAACTGCCATCAGTTTAAAACAGACTGTTAAATCCATAATATGTTTTATGTTGATTCGTCCTAATTGGAACACATGGTAACAACAAAGCAAAAACTTACAAAAGATAAAGAGAAGGTGGGGTGCCTGGGTGGCTCAGTTGGTTAAGTGTCCAATTCTCGGTTACACCTCAGGTCATGATCTTGTGGTGGTGAGACTGAGCCCATCCCACAGCAAATTCCATGCTTAGCATAGAGTCTGCTTCAGATTCTCTTTCTCTCTCCCCCACCCACTTATGTGCAGACTCTGTCTCTAAAATACATAAATAAAAAGAAAATCTTTAAAAAAAGATAAAGAGAAGGCAATGAAAGTACACCAATACAGAAAATCATTAATTCACTAAGGAAGGCAGCAAGAGAGGAAGAAAGGAACACAGGAACTACAACACTGCTAGCAAATCATTAAAAAATGGGATCAGCCAGTACCTATTAATAATTACTAAAATATAAATGGGTTAAACTCTCTAATCAAAAGGCACAGAGTGGCTGGATGAAAAAAAAATAACAACAAAAAACACAATATACGTTGTCTACAAGAGATTCACTTCACCTCTAAGGACACATATACACTCAAAGTGAAGGGAAAGAAAATGATATTACACACATATGGAAATTAGGAGTGGATATACTTGCCTCAGACAAAATAGATTTTAAGTCAAAACTGTAATAAGAGATAAAGATCATTATATAATGATAAAGGGGTCAATTCATTAAGAGGACATAACACATGTAAATATTTATGCACCCAACAATAGAACACCTAAATATATTAAATATTAACAGATATAAAGGGAAAAATAGACAATGACACAATAATAGTTGAAGGTTTCAATACTCCACTTTCAACAATGGATAGATCATTCAGACAGAAAAATCAAATCAGAAACATTGGACTAGAACGTTATTTTTACATTTTTATTTATTTACTTATTTTTTGGACTAGAACTTTAGACCTAATGGACCTAACAGACATCTACATTACATTCCACAAAACAGCAGTGGAATAAACATTCTTCTCAAGTGCACATAAAATATTTTCCAGGATCCATCATATGTTAGATCACTAACAAGTCTTATGAAATTTAAGAAGACTGAAATGGTAACAAGTATCTTTTCTGACCACCATGGTATAAAACTAGAAATTAATAATGCAGGAAAACTAGAAAATTCATGAATATGTGGAAATTAAGCAACATATTTCTGGATAAGAAATGAATCAAAGAAGAAATCAAAAGAGAAGTAAAAAAATATCTCAAATGGAAACACAATATACCAAAACTTATGGGATTTACAAAAGCGGTTCTAAGAGAAAAGTTTAGTGATAAATGCCCACATTAAGAAAATAAAAGATCTCAAATGAACAACCTAACTGTATAGCTTTAGGATCTAGAAAAAGAACAAACTAAGCCCAAAGTTAGCAGAAAGAAGGAAGTAACAAAGATCAGAATGAAAATAAATGAAATTGAGACAAGAAAGACAATAGAAAAGACAAAGGAAACTAAGAGCTGGTTTATTGAAAAGATAAACAAAATTGACAAACCAACAGCTAGCCTAAAAAAAAAAAAAAGAGAGAGAGAAAGGACTCATATACATAAAATCAGGTATGCAAGAGGAGATACTACCACTAACATAGAAATACAAAAGATCAAAGGGACAATTACGATATAATGAACAACTGTACACCAAGAAACTGGATAACCTAGAAGAAATGAATAAATGCCTAGAAAACAATATAATCTATTGAATAATGAGCAGAGGGATTAAATCAATAATCAAAAACCTCCCAACAAAGACCCAGGACCAGATGGTATCCCTGTAAATTCTACCACTTAAGAATTAATGCCAATCTCTCTCAAACTATTTCAAAGAATTGACTATGAGGAACACTTCCAAATTCATTTTACAGGACAGCATTAACCTGATACCTATATGAGGATACTACAAGAAAGAAAACTATAGGTTAATAGCTATTTTAAATAGAGATGCAAAAATTCTCAACAAAATACTAGCAAGCCAAATTCAACAGCATATTAAAAGAACCATATACATGATCATGTGGGATCCATTCCTAGGATGCAAGGATGGTTCAATATATTCCAATCAATAAATGTGATACATCCATTTAATAGAACAAAGCATAAAAATATGATCAGCTCAATAGACACACAATAGAAAAAGCATTGGACAAAATTCAACCTCTTTTACGATAAAGTTCTCAACAGATTGGTACAGAAGGAATTATTTCAACATAATAAAATCCATGTATATTAAGCCCACAGCTAATATCATACTCAATGATAACAGTTCAAAGTTTTTCCTCTAAGGTCAGGAACAAGACAAAGGTGGGAATGGAAATTGGTTCAGTAACTATGGAAAACATAAGTTTAAGTTTCCTTAAAATATTAAAAATAGAACTATCATATGATCCAGTATTTGCACTTCTGGGTATATATCTAAAGGAAACAAAAACAGTATAATATTGAAAAGATATCTGTACTGCCCATATTCACAATAGCCAAGACAAGGAGACAATCTAAGTATCCACAAAGAAGATGTGGTAAATGTATACAACGGAATATTATTCAACCATGATAAGAAAGGATATCCTGCCATTTGGGACAACATGGATGGACCCTGAGGGCATTATACTAAGTGAGATAGAAAGACAAATACTGCATGGTCTCACTAACATAAGGAACCTAAAAAAGTCGAACTCACAGAAACAGAATAGAATAGTTATTCCCTCCAAGTGGCTGGGAGGTAGGGGAATCAGGGAGATGTTGGTCAAAGGGATTAAACTTGTAGCCGGAAGATGAATAAATTCTCGAGATTTAATGCACAGCATTGTGATTATAGTCAACAACACTGTAATACTTCAAAGTTGCTAAGAGAGATTATTTTATACTTACTAAAGTCATTTTATTTGAAGCCCAGATGTGATAATTAGCTTTTTTCAAAGGCTTACAGTAAATATTTAATAAGCAAATATAACAAATTGGAGTTATTAAACTTCAGAGACTAGATCTTAAATGTTCTCAACACAAAATGAAATTATAGTTTTATGATATGCAGGTATAAATGCTACAGTGGTAATCATATTGCAGTACATAAATGTATCAGATCAACACCTTAAATTTACCTTAAAATTAAACACCTTAAATGCTATATGTCAATTATTTTTCAATAAAAAAAGAACAGTTAACAAAATAAATTTGATTGAGGTGTTAATAGTAGAAAAGTTACTTTAGCTAGACAGATTTAAGATTATAAAAAATAGTTACTACATGATACAAAAGATAAAATATAATGGAAATTAAGGGGTATTATTATTTTAATCTTTATAGAATTATTGGATACTAACATTTATTATAACATTAAACAATGTTACCATTATATGATATATTTAATTTTTACCCTTTAAACTATATTTAAAATATGAGTACTCTCAAGAAAAGTCTCATTGGAAATTCTTCACAAATTACAAGCAAGAATTAAAAGCTGAGTATCAGTTTGCCATCTGAAATATTCCTGAGGATGAAAAGTTCCAAAATCATATAGTTTTCAGACATAATAAATAATATAAGGACTATGGAGAAGAGAAAATACTATTGTGAGAAAATATTTTTGTCTTTCACTTATCTCAGATAAATTTCTACGTAGTAAGATAAATGTGCTGTGTAGTCACTGTAGTGCCTATTAGCAGTGCCTAAGAAACTATTAGCAGCTGACAGTGGAAAATTACAACTCTTCACTGTCATGTTTATTGCAGGATTCACTATCATGACTTTAAAATTTTCACTACCATTTTCCATAAAAATTTTAGAGTTATTCTTTTATACTGGAAGTTCATATTATGATTTGCTTTTCAGCAAAGTATCAATTTTTATTACTCAACTTTTGGCACTGGTATAAAAAACATATATGTGTTTATGTGTACATGTATATTTATATATTCAAAACACTGCCAATATTATGGGAGCATAGTCAAAAGTTAAAAAAAAAAAAGCCTTTGTGAGAAAGTTTCTTTTAGTGACACCATGGTCTTGCTTCTGTTTTATAGTATCAAACCACAGTATCAACTAAATTCTCAGTAGATTTGCTTACCACATTTTCCCCTGAATTCTAACCCTTGGCCCTCTAAAATTCATGGGAATAGAGTGGTCAGTTTACTTTGGTTTGAGCCTAAATGAACACTTTAAAGTGACTCTTTAAGGAAACCCATTAAAAATCCTCCTACTCTGGAAGTGTTCTGCCAAGACTAACTCAAAGCCACAAAATATTTAGGGTTGGAGCCAAATTGGAACCTGTAAGAACTGTGTGGGCCTTTAACTCAGCAAAAATTCCATTTTTAACAGAAACTCAGCATATTAAACAGAAAACTACAAAGTAATTTTCCAGACCAAGAGCATGTGGGATAAAACCATGGAACTCTATAAGGGAATTCCCCAAGTGAAATTCTTTCTTTGGAGTAAAACGAAAGGATCACAGCAGTCTCTAGAGAAGAAACAAGATCTTGCACAGAGCAGAAATCTGACCTTGCCATGGAGTCATTTTGTGATCTGGGCTTATCAACATAGTCTCTTCATGTTGACTCTGTATCCTAATAAAGTAACTACTTAAAATGGTGACTAAACATTTATCCATTACCTATCTCTTCACATTAGAAAAAATTCACTGTTTCACCCTTTAAGTTGGCAATATTAATAAGAGCTCCCAAATATCAGTAGTACTTGTAGCTTGCATGAGTGGGTGGGTTATATACTATCTCTGTTTTGAGCATTACTCTGCTATGTACTGTGAAGGGTACTGTATGGAAGCTTCAATAAATATTAGATATTATTACTATTATGCAAATGATCTTATTTAGTCATTGCTTTATTAGCCTTGTTTTTATAAGAGGAAATTTGAAGCTTAGAAGACTTCAATAACATTGTTAACACAATTATTTTAAGATGTTTAAAAATTTACTGGAAAATTTAAAAATTTATGGAAAGTTTACCATTTTCCATAAAAATTTTAGAGTTAACTGTACTCCCATGTTTATTGAAGCATTACTCACAATAGCCAAGACAAAGAGACAATCTAAGTATCCATAAAAAAGATGTGGTAAATGTATACAACGGAATATTATTCAACCATGATAAAAAAGGAAATCCTGCCATTTGGGACAACATGGATGGACCTTGAGGGCATTATGCTAAGTGAGATAGAAAGACAAATACTGCATGGTCTCACTAACATAAGGAACCTAAAAAAGTCGAACTCACAGAAACAGAATAGAATAGTTATTCCCTCCAAGTGGCTGGGAGGTAGGGGAATCAGGGAGATGTTGGTCAAAGGGATTAAACTTGCAGCTGGAAGATGAATAAATTTCTTTACAAAAGTAAGGCATCACTGGGTCATACTGTCTCTGCAGTAATACCTACTATTTACTGACCCCTTTACTCTTTGTTGTATATATATATTTACTCATTCAATCCTCACCATAGTTCTATGAAGCAGCTTTGTAATCCTGTTTTAAAGATGAGGAAACTGAGATTCAAAGTGTTTAACTTGCCTTAACTTGGATAGATTTAGTGACTGACCTGTAGTTTTTACCTACTTATGTCTGGATCTGAAGAGGGGGTATTAATGATATATCTATATTTAGATACATGTATATATTTATCTACATATAAAATTACTATTATCAGCCTAACATGAAGAGAGAAGATGCTACTAAAAAATAACTTATGACCCAAAAGCTGATGGCTGATTGTAGACTTGGCTCAACAATGGGTCTTTAGAAGGAGGCAATGTAGGCTACCGGTTTATCTGGGATTATTAAACTATGATTCTTGGAACACCTGTGTCAGGATCAGACTTCTTGATAGAAATGCAGATTCTTAAGCTTCTGCTCAGATTAATGCATCAGAATCTCTGGAGAATATGAACCACGAATACACATTTTTTTAACAAGTTCTGTAAGTGATTTAATGCAAATTAGACTTTGAGATCCATTGCATAAAATAATGAGCACTCTAGCTCTATCCCTGGTTGTTTTATATATAGAATTTTTGTAAAGTTTCTCTTTTAAATGAAGGAAAAATAACTTCTCAAGGACACTAACACTTTTATTTCAAAATGTGAATTTATTACATAATATGAATTATAAAAGATTACATTAATGTGTCTCTGGTGTGTAAAATATCCCAGCCAGACAGCCAGGCACTCATAAATGCATTTTTTATCTACTAATAGGCCATAAACTCCATTCTCATTTAAACATCAGTCGAAAGAAAAGGCGTAATTGATCACAAGATTAATTTCCTCCAGGCAAAGAAACAACAGATAGTCCCATGTGGGGGCCACTTGTTTGTTAATAGGTCTTTCTGTAAATAAATTATAAAATTAAATCAGAGGATCTAAATGAACAATTAGGCAAGTTGTTAGAAGCAATGCTTTTGCCCTCTGAGTTTTATAAAGGTTTCTGAAATCATTTTTAATTCCCAAATCACTCAGCAGGCAAAAGCCTAATAAAGGAGATGTTTGAAGGTATGGGCTCTGGATTGGTTTATGTATGCAAGGAGCATTCTAGGATGAATTGTTTGCTATCTCTAGGAATTAGCTAACTCTGGGAGGGGCAGTCCCTCCAGGGTCAGTAAGACC
>JAQQSY010002373.1:0-13721 GCA_028646535.1 Procyon lotor
ACTCTAGAACAATAACCAAAAGAGGACGCTTCCCTTAAGATTTTAGGCTAAAGACAATATTTTTTTTTTAAGTTTGGAGTTCAGTCCTATTTAAAAAGTAGGGCTGAAGTGGGTCAAGGGACAGAGGCAGGAGGCCTGACATGGGACCTGGTTTGGGAACCCCCAGGACCAAATGATCCCAAATGTGACTGACCCCTCCACTGTTTCCAGCCCAGGGGTAGAGGGGGCGGGGGGTGTGGAGGGCAGAGAACCTGAGGCACATACATGCTATTTCACATGCCAAAGAGCCCACCTGCTGTGACTCTGCACTCTCCAGTGTCAGCCTGTTGGGTTCTCTAGCTCTTGTGTCCAGCATGTGTCCAACTGAAGGAAAATGCAGCTCAGAAGACCGTATCAGTCACATCCATTTTGGCCACTGTGTAAGGACACACACGCATCTCTCTGTCTCATACGTCCTCTGGGAGATCGTACTACCTGGGGTTGAGTGTCCCAAAGGCCTGCTGACTCTGGACCGGGGCAGGCAACGCAGCGGAGCCTGAATGAGCAACATTACGCAGCCTGGCCCTGAAGTGCACCCTGCCACCCACTGTGGTGGCCTGGGCAAGTGACTTCACCTCCCAGAGGCTCCACTGTCCCAGCTGTCACACTGGGAGAGAGGCGCTACCTCACAGGGTTATGAAGATTAGAAACAACAAATGGAAGGGGCTCCATAAACAGTAGCTATCGTTATTTCCAAAAGAGCCCTCTTACCAGATCAGAGGATGGTCTGTGTTCCTGCCTAAGTCTTAACTGGGACTAAGTCAAGAGCTAAAATTAACAAATGTGATATGTGAAAATGATTCCAGAAAGCACAGTCTGAGGGAGTGAAAGTAGTCTGGAGGTTTTCCAAGGGACAAGGAATCCATTTATTTTATTAGGGGAAAGAAACACTAGCTATGGAGTAGGAGTAGCAACTACGATTGAAATGTCACGGAATCCTACCTTTCATCGTAAAGCCAGGGATTGCAACCACAGCTTTGTGGCAGATCACTGACTCCACACCCCACATTAACGGGGGCCCATTTCAGGCCCCAAACTTGAGCTAGCTGCACAGGGGACTGTCTTTCAGGTAACACTAATTGTTTTGTTAGTTCCCTTGGTATTTCCAGAGCCACAATTCTCCGCTGGAGGCCAAATCTGAACTGTCTTCCAGTAAATCTACTTTCTAGAAAATCTCATTATAATAAGACTCTACTACGTTTTTATAATTAACAAGTCAAATATAACTATTAAACTAATTTTTCTCTAAGAGGAAACTATTATTGGTATGCCCATTTTATTTTTTATTAATTTTAATTTCTGTATTATACCAAGGTTAAAAATCAAATAGTACTGAAGTTTCGTAATAAACACAGCAATCCCCTGACTCCATCCCTCAGTCTGCTGCTCTGGAGGCAGGCAGCCTCCTTCAGATTTCTAACTAATATCCTCATATTGTTGTTTCTGGATTCATCAGCTTTCCACATTATATATTAACTTATTATAGTAGTATCCCAACCTCCCTGAACACTAAAATCACAATTTTTGGTTAAGTCAGTAGTCAGTGTTTACATTCTTCTGAGTATGTAAATATTGTTCACTGTTCTGTCAATAATATACTATGAATGTTTCCTTTTCTTATCTTAGAGATATTAATTGCCTTGATTTTTTTTCATTTGGTTATTCTTCTACACATCTATTATTATTACCCCCCAAATATTTCAAAGATCTGTCAAACACCTAGTAGTATTTTTTCCAAATACTAAAACACTTAAAATATTCTCAGTTCTATTGATTTATATTTTAAAAAATATTTTATTTATTCATTTATTTGGGAAAGAGAGAGAGAGTGTGCAAGTGGAGGAGAAGGAGAGAAAGAGGGACAAACAGACTATGTGCTAAGTGTGGGGCCCCACATGGGGTTCAAGCCTATGACCCTGACATCATGACCTGAGCTGAAACCAAGAGTCATATGCTCAACCAACTGAGCCACCCAGGTGCCCCTTCAGTTCTATTTACTGACTTCCAGCCTTGGTTTGCTGGAATACATTGTCCAGTGGCTTCCTGGAAAAAAAAAAAAAAAGGCAAGGGAGGATACACTCCAAAAAATGCCTGTCTTTTATCCTACTCTGACAGTTTGGCTGGGTATAGAATTCTAGGTTACATTTTGAAGACATTTCTCCACTAGCTTCTAGTTTCCTGTATTGTTTAGAAATGCAATTCTACTCTGATTCTTGATCCTTTACATATGAGCCTGTTTTTCTCTTCGGGAGCTCTGGAGTATCTTCTAATACTCTGGTGTCCTGAAATTTCACAATGATACAGCTGGGAGTCAGTCTTTTATCCTGTTGGCACTCAGGAGCTAAACCGGTTCAAAGATATGTCATTTAGCTCTGGAGAACACTGACTCTGAGGTTTTCCCTGATGCTATCTCCTACTAAAGTTTTCTCTATTTTCTTTTGGCTCTCCCCTTCTAGAATTCCTATCTGATGGATGCTGAAGTCCTGGGACTGAGCTTCCCATTTTCTTATCTGTTCTCTTTCATTGTCGACATCTTTTCTTTATGTACTGCTTCCTGCAATAGGGAATATTCTAAGTCTTCTGTTGAATTGTAAATTTTGGCTATTATGTTCTCAATATTAAAGAGCTCATTATTATTCTGATATTCTCATTATTCTATCGTTGTGATTATTTTTATTAACACTGTTGTTTGACATTTGCAATATGTCTCTCTGAGCACAGCAAAGACCATTCTTCTGGACTTTTCGTTTGTCTCCTGTATTGTCTTTATCTCAACCAAGTTCTTTTTTTTCTGTGAATGTTTTACCTTTTATCTGCTAAAGACTCTTCTCTAATGTTAGAGAAATTTGATTGTCCATTCATTATAAATAAATGAGGAACTAAAACTTATGCATGGAGGGGCACAACAGGTGGACTTCAGTGAAGGAAAGTGGTGAGCTCACTTTTCCATCAAGAGAATCCCCGAATGCTGGTATCTGTAGGGCTTTTCCTAGGACTGTTCAGTTTTGTTTGTTTGTTTGTTTTCCCAGAAAAGAAATTTTCCATCTCCTCTCTGTTAGGGTCCTGGCTGACCATTAGTAGAAGAGGGCAGAGAATCTCACTATTCAGTAGGCAGACTTTAAAAAAAAAATCGGCTCAGGGCACCTGACTGGCTCAGTAGGTAGATCACATGACTCTTGATCTTGGGACTGTGAGTTTAAGCCCTATGTTGAGTGTAGAGCTTACTTTAAAAAAAATTCAGGGTGCCTGGGTGGCTCAGTCAGTTAACGTCTACCTTTGGCTCAGGTCATGATGCCTGGTCCTGGGATCAAGCCTCTCATCAGGCTTCCTGCTCAGTAAGGAGTCTACTTCTCTCTTTCTCTCCCTCTGAGTCTGCTTCTCTCTCCCTCTGACTCTTCCTACCACTTGTTTTCTCTCTGTCAAATAAATAAATAAAATATTTTTTAAAAATTCTGCTCTTGCTCATTCCACTGCTTTTAGTCCCTCGGCTTATCTGTGTCTGTGGTGGGGGTAATGCCCCTGAGTCTGGAGCCTCTATGGAGCCCATCTGTCACTATAAGACTTCCAGTCGCAAATAGGCAGGAAGGACAGCCGGCCATCTGCTGTACAGAGCTGGGGAGCAGCGTGAATGAAGAACCTAAACACTCCTTTAACCGACTTTTGGTTGATCCCCTCGATTTCAGCTACAGGCCTCACCACTCCCTTTCTGTAGTACTAATGCCTCTAACGTCCATTTTTTCCTCAGGATCTTACAAGCACACTGGCTCACTTCTAATGTCTCTCACAGAAGAGGTTAGGCTTCAATTTGCTTTTGACTGCCTTCCATTTTCAAAAACGTGTTCACCTTTCTTATGAATTCTCACCTTGGAAAAAAATCTTTTTATTATCATTTTGGTAGAGCTTGAGGAGCAAATGGAGATAAAAACAGGTCTTCCATCTTTAATCATTTGTCATCAGAATCTATTTCACCCATTTTAGAGACGAGACAACCGAGGCACCGACAGATTAAATAACTTGCACAGGGTCTCAGAGCAAGGTATGGCAGAGTCAGGAAAAGAACCCAGATCTCCAAACTCCCTTGTTAGATTTTTTCCCATTACATCACAGCCACTAGGTAGGCACCCATAATCAAGAGCTGACAGACCAGTTTCAGGACACCAGGCTGCAAAACTATTTAAAATTTGCGGCACACAATAGGTCTCAAATCATAATATTGCTGGTGGTGAAGAAACAACCAAATTCTGAATTCCTAAACCCAGTTAAATCCATTTCCAAGTTAAGTTAGAAACAGATATACTAGTAAACAAAAAATAGTTTGGGATAATTCTCATCAAACACTAAGTGCTTGAATTCAACTCAAAGATGTCCCTCTGTCCGTTTACTTTGGTTAACTTACGAAAGGAGTGCCAAAGAATTTTATTTTAAATTCCTAAAACTCTTGTTTGTTTGCCTTTAATCTGAATATTGAATAAAGATTACAATATCTATAAGACAAATAAAAAATAGCAATATTGCCAAAATCAAAACGCTTCAGACTATTATCTGTAGTATAAGGTAAACTTAGGCACACTAATGCAGAAACACTGATAAAGGAAAAGCCCAAGCACTGATTATTTATAAGAAAGACTTCTTTTATTTCCAGATGCGGCTTTTATAGTTTTGTTCACTTTGACCTGGGAAGCCAGTGGTTAATTTTCCCTCTCTTTCTCTAAGACTGAAAGAATCTGGCCAGCAGTGAGCAGGCCTGGGAGATCACGTTACTTGGGGGTGGGGGAGGCAGGCAGCTGGAGGGAGTGTAAAGAGAAGGGCCAGTAGGGAAGGAAAACACGTCCTCTGAACCTCCCCACAGTGCAAGGCCCAGCAGGGATCAGGAGGTTCGCAGAGGGGCTGGTGTTTACCCAGGTTATCTGTGGGGCAGCTGAAATGGGCTATGCAAGTATGGGCTCCCTCGGCGTTAAGATCCTCTCGGCAGCCTAGAGCTGCACCCAGGAAAGGCAAATTTCTCGGTAATTGTTAGTGAGGACAAAAAACTGGAAATGAAACACTAAAGGAGTTTCATGTTTGTTTCTTCAACACATTTAACAGCAATTTGTTTTGTTGTCAAGGTTTTTAACCGCACACAAAGGACAAATGGGTCCAGAAGATTACTCCCTACGCTTGTTAGAAATCACTGTTGTCCTTCGAGAAGCAATGGCATCTCCAAAAAAATGGTACTGCTTCTTCCTCCTAAAGCGCCGGATTCGGCACATTAATCCAAAGCTACATATTAACCAGGGAAGAATGGCTACAGATAACACTGGAGAAACTACTCCTTAAGTGGCACTATGGTGATGTCAGCAGGAAAGAGTCACTTGAAAAGAAAATGACCAAGAGTTCTGCTTCCAAAGTCCACTAGCAGGACCTGCCTGTCTGCCACGACAGGCCACTGCCTGTCGACCAGCCAGTGCATAAGCTCTATATTCAGTAAAGCAACTCCAAAATCGGATTTAACTGCTGTTCATTTTCACATTTCCTAAGCAATAATAACTCATATTTATGGCTAGTTCAGCAGGAAGAGCCTTCCGATGTAATTCTAAAACAATAGTAAAAGTTAACTCAATAAGGTTTAGGCCAATAACTACATATCAACCAGACTTTCTCCGAGGAAAAATGAATGGGAATCCCACACAGACTAGTTACAGGAACCCCCCAGCCAACAATGGTCCCCAACGTCTATTCTCCTCTTTTACTCTCTACCCTAAGTTTTAGACGTGAACCTTAGTTGCAGATGGACACATGGCCCCACAGTAAAGAACATACTTCCTAGTCTCTTGTACCTCAGCATTATCACGTCACTAAGTTTTAACCAAAGGTACATGAGCAGAAATAATACATGCAACTTCGGGGCCTCTCTCTTAAAAGGAATGGGCAACCCCCCTTTCTGCTTCCCACTCCCTGCACAAGAACAGGACAGCTGGAGTGGCCTTTTGGAATTGAGGGAGAATCCACATTTTAAAGAGTATCAAGATGAGAGTGTCTGACCCTGTGGGGTCTCCAAACCAGCCGGGACTGCCGACGTCCGCCTGTTGCAGAGGAGGAAATAGACACCCGGCTTGTCTAAAGCTGCTGGTATTCTGCATGTGTCAGAACAGCCACGCTGGCTTTATGGTAATATTAAAACACCAGTTTTAACTCCTAGAGATTAAGAATTTTCTAAATAAATTATTTCTCTATCTATCAAAAAACTGTAAAGCAAGCATTGGAAACAGTCTCGCAACCTTCAGAAAATGAGAACGTGTCTTACTTAAGTAATGGGTATAAAACATGCAGCCCTGTGTCCAGCTCATAATGAGCTCTCAAATAGGACGTGTTAATTATTATTAGTTAGCAGTCCCCCGCCTGTCCACAATTCCTGGGGTAAGGAAGATTAAAAAATTCCTCCGTTCTATCATACATCTGATAAAGACCCTGTATCTAGAATACAGAGACTCTTATCACTCAATAATAAGACAGTACACAAACCAGTTAAAAAAGAGGTAAAGGACTTTTAATTGATGTCACGGAAGAAGAAATACAAATGGCTAATAAGCATATGAAAAGATGCTCAGTACCACTGGTCATTCGAGAAATGGAAACTAAAACCACAGAGAGATACACTAAAATCAAACAGACAAAACCAAGTGCTGGTGAGGATGTGGAGAAACTGGAGCCCTGTACACTGCGGGGGGACGTAGAACCGTGGGGCCGCTTGAGAAAATAGCTTGGCAGTTTCTTAAGAAGTTCAACACAAACTTACTTTATAAGGCCCAGCAATTCTACTCCTAAGAATCTCCCCCAGAGAGCTGAAAACACATATCCACACAAAAACTTGTCCGTGGGTGTTCACAGCAGCATTGGTCATCATGGCCGAGAACTGGAAACCATCCAAATGTCCCTCAGTTGGTGAATGGACCAACAAAATGTATGTCCAAAGAATGGAAGAATACTCAACAATAAAAAGGAATGATGTGCTGTCATGGGCTGCAATACAGACGGACCGCAGAAACGTGCTGTGCAGTGAAGAAGTCTGTCACAAAAGACCACATATCGTATGATCCCATTTATAGGCCATGCGCAGATAAGGCAAGTCTGTAGAGACAGTAGATGAGCGGTTGCCAGGATGGGGGGTGGGAGCGACTATAAGGGGGCACAAGGAATCTTTTAGCATGATGGAAATGTTCTAGAATTGGACTGCGGTAATGGTGCACACTGTAGATTTACTGGAGATCACTGAATTGAACGCTAAAATGGTAAAATTTATGGCATAAAAATTATATCTCAAAAAATACTGTTAACAAAAAGGGATGTGTTCTATGATTCTGACCCGTTTCCCTAACTGGATGTCATACAAAGGATGAGACAAAGGATTAGAAATGCAACAGGCTTGGTTCCTGGGCTCCACTCCATGAACCTAAGAAGACCATGGCGCGGGGCCACATGGTCCGCAGTGTGTGAGCACTGCCATCTGTATCATTTGTGGCTTTGCCTCTGTTCCTTCTGCCTTACGGAATCCAAAGCGGGACACCAATCAGAAGTGCAAACAGCAATAAGAAGTACCTTTATGCATTGCCACTTCAAGGTGGAATGGAAATCCGTGCATGAAAGGGTTGTGTTTCTCTAACACAAACCTCCCTGCACCTGGATGGGAGAGAGCTGGTGGCCGTGCAGGAGAGGTGATGGGGAGCGGGTGCTCCCATTTCTTTCTCCCACAGGAGAAGCCATGCAGGGGAGCAGGTGATGGGGAGCGGGTGCTCCCATATTCTTTCTCCCATGGGAGAAGCCATGCAGGGGAGCAGGACCCTGAGTCCCAGGGGGTTATATGAGGCCCGGGGAGGCACTTGCCCCACTGTGAGCCTCACTCACCTGCAAAACAGAGGCTGAACCATATAGCTATTGCAATCTTTAAAGGGTCTCTGTGACCTGATTCAAAGTCCAAGGTAAATTTTTGTTTCTTCTTGTTGAGGGCTTTAAAAAAAAATGACCTGAAATTTTCTTGACTAGAAAGAGCAGTCTAGGGGCGCCTGGGTGGCTCAGTGGGTTAAGCCTCTGCCTTTGGCTCAGGTCATGATCTCAGGGTCCTGGGATTGAGCCCCACATTGGGCTCTCTGCTCATCGGGGAGCCCGCTTCCTCTTCTCTCTCTGCCTGCCTCTCTGCCTACTTGTGATCTCTCTCCTCTCTGTCAAATAAATAAATAAAATCTTAAAAAAAAAAGAAAAGAAAAAAAGAAAGAGCAGTCTGCTACCTTACAAATGCCAGCACTGTACCCAAAGACTGGCTTGCCCTTATGAAGTCTTTACCCAAAACCAATCAATCTTCACAAATGGATTTAGGAGCCATTGGGCCCCAGGGGGTTGAGGGGCAGGTCTTGGACAAACCACATTAGGAACATGGACAATCAGCTCTGGCTGGCTGGGATCAATTCCTAGTTCAACACTTCCAGAGCAAGCAAGCCAGAAAGCCTTATAAAAAAAAAAGTGTCCAGAGACCTGGGTATTCAACTTCCTGCCAGTGAGTTGGATAAGACGAGTGTGGGGCATATCAGTCTCATACATGATCTCCTAAGGACTGAAGGTACCACTTAATTCCTCAGCTTTCCACTATATAGGTGACAAAACTGTCTTTAACTTTGTCTTATAGTTGCACATCATGAAGGGAATGCTAGCTCTTAACTATGTCTAGAATTTGCATATCTGATTCCCAGTTCTCAAAAAGCCCCAGAGAGGAAATTCGACAATATTCGGTATCTATTAAAATTGCAAATATGGGGGCGCCTGGGTGGCTCAGTAGTTAGGCGGCTGCCTTCGGCTCAGGTCATGATCCCAGAGTCCTGGGATCGAGCCCCGCATCGGGCTACTTGCTCTGCAAGAAGCCTGCTTCTCCCGCTACCATTCCCTCTGCTTGTGTTTCCTCTCTCGCTGTGTTTCTCTCTGTCACATAAATAAAATCTTTAAAAAAAAAAAATTGCAAATATGTTTACCAGCAATTCTATGTTGGGTGATTTAACTCTACAGACTTATCTACACATACCGACACAACTGAGTATGGGCACACGATCACACACACACACCTTCACTGAAGCACTGTTTAAATAGTAAATGTCTATCACTAAGTTAAATAAACTCTAATCTTCGCCTTCAAAATGGGGTACATTTGCATCTGGACGGGGGTACATGACACTTTCCAAGAGTATGACAGTATTTTCAAAAGGGAACAAATTTCAGATCCTAGATTTCACACACAATCGATTCCTAAAACTGATCAGCCTGAGAACACCTCTGCCAGGTCTCCTTCCTAATGCTGCTTTCACAATCACCGCTTCCTTATAACGAAGAACACCTCTCTTAAGTCCCCATAGGTTTAAAAATTCCTGGTCACCAAACTATGGGACAATCTGAGAATACACAGCTTTAAAGGGGAAGTTTTCTTTCAAAGCAAAACAAAGAGAGCATCAGTAAGAGGGGAACATTAAAGGTTCTGCAAATGTTTACTGAGTATCTACTAAGAGTTAGGTACTGTCCTAAGCTCTAGGGTTACAACGGGTAGAATACAGGAAAAAAAAAATCCCTCCTTCCAATAGTTCACATTCTAGTAGGGGGAGACAGACAGCAAAATAAATTAGTAAATTACAAAATATATAAGAAGGTAAAACTGCTTGGGAAAAAAAAGCATGTGAGAGGGAAAGGGAAGCTGAGGTCGGGGAGTGGGGACTGGATTGTAATTTATTTTTATTTTTTAACTTTTAAAAAAGATGTTATTTATTCATTTAACAGAGAGACAGTGAGAGAGAAAGAGGGAACACAAGCAGGGGGAGTGGGAGAGGGAGAAGCGGGCTTCCCGATAAGCAGGGAGCCCAATGTGCATCTCCATACCAGGACCCTGGGATCGTGACCTGAGCTGAAGTCAGACACTTAATGACTGAGCCACCCAGGCGCCCCTGGATTGTAATTTTAAATAAAGTGATCAGAAAAAACACTGCTGAAGATAAAAAATTGGGCAAAGACCCAAAGGAGGGAGAGTAAACTATGGGAAAAGCACTTTCCTAGGATGAGGAACAGCAAGTACAAAGGCAGTGGGGCAGGGAGGATGACTGGGAAAGGTTCAAGGAAGAGCAAACAGACCAATGTGGACGGAACAGAGTCAGCAAGAAGGAGAGCAAAAGGCAGGTAGACAGAAGTTGCAAGGGCACAGGAAGACCTTGTCTGCCTAAGGTGACTATGGAGTCTTTGGCTTTTACTCTGAAGGAACTGGGAAAGCACAAGAGCCTTGGGGCAGAGAGATAGGAATCAGATTACATATACAGGGATTACTCTAACCAAACCAGTAGAAGACTAAGAAGGACACCAGTGACTAACACTGACCTCTGGGTGAATGAGCTTGGGAAGTGTGTGTTCCTTCTTTTTCTATTTTCTGGAGAGGTTGCAGAGAATTCATATTATTTCCTCTTTAAATGGTTGGTAGAATTCACTGGTGAAGCTGTCTGGGCCTGGAGTTTTCTTTGTGGGAAGATTTGTAACTACAAATTCAATTTCCTTAATAGATTTGGTGCGATTCGGGTTGTCTGTTTCTTCTTGAGTGAGCTTTGGCCATTTGTGTCTTTCAAGGAATTGGTCTATTTTTCCTAGGCTGATGATTAACTCACTTATCATACTTTTCATATCTGCAGAATCTGTGTGATGTTACCTCTTTTGCTCCTAATATTACAATTTTGTTGTTTTCTTTTTTTTCCCCTGATCAGTCTGGCTAGAGGTTTATCAATTTTATTGCTCTTCTCAAAGAACTGGCTTTTGGTTTCATAGATTTCTTTATGTTTTTTGTTTTCTATTTCACTGATTTCTACATTGGTCTTTTTTTTCTACTTAATTTGGGTTTCACGGGTCTTTATTTTTTTCTGTTTCTTAAGATAGAAACCCAAGGCCATTTAAGACCTTTTTTCTTTTCGAATATAAAGATTTAGTGTTATATAAATTTTCCTTTTGCTTCATCCCACAAATTTTATGTTACATTTTCATCTACATTCAGTTCCAAATACTTGCTAATTTTACTTTTAATTTTTTACTCTTTGACTCATGGTTTATTTGAAAATGTCATCTAGTTTCCAAGCAGTAGAAAGATCTTCCTGACACCTTTCTGTCACTGATTCTTCTTTTAATTGCACTGTGGTCAGGGATCATACCTTCTATAAATTGAACCAGTTTACATAGATTGAGATGTTTGAAACTTTTTTAATGGTCCAGAAAATGGTTTATCTTGGTAATAGTTCCATGGGCACTTGAAAAGAATGTGTACTCCACTGTTCTGGGGTGGAGTGTTCCAGAAACATAAATTAAGTCACACTGGTTGACTACACTGTACAAATCTCCTATACCCTTACTCATTTTCTGTCCACTTGTTCTATCAGTTATTGAGAGGTGTTAAAATCTCCAGTTATAGGGGTACCTGGGTGGCTCAGGGGGTTAAAGCCTCTGCCTTCAGCTCAGGTCATGATCTCAGGGTCCTGGGATCGAGCCCCGCATTGGGCTCTCTACTCAGCAGGGAGCCTGCTTCCCCCCCTCTCTCTTCCTACTTGTGATCTCTCTCTCTGTCAAGTAAAAAATTAAAAAGAATAAATCTTAAAAAAAAACAACTCCGTTGTAAATGTGAATTTCTTGAGGTTCTATCAGTTTTTGATTTATGTATTTTGAATCTGTTAGTACATATATAAACGTTTAAGATTATATCTTCTTAATGAATTAACCTCTTCATCATTATCCTTGGTAATGTGTTTTGTTTTAAAACCCACTTTGGGGGCGCCTGGCTGGCTCAGTCATTAAGTGTCTGCTTTCAGCTCAGGTCAGGATTCCAGGGTCCTGGGATCAAGCTCTGCATCTGGCTCCCTGCTCAGCGGGGAGTCTGCTCTTCCCTCTCCCACTCCCCCTGCTTGTGTTCCCTCTCTTGCTGTGTCTCTCTCTGTCAAATAAATAAATAAAATCTTAAAAATAAATAAATAAATAAATAAATAAATAAAAACCACTTTATCTGATATAGCTACTCAGGTTTTCTTTTGATTAATGTTAACATGGTACATCTTTTTCCACCCTTTTGCTCTTAACTTAATTGTAACTTTATATTAAAAGCAGGTTCGGGATGCCTGGATGGTTCAGTTGGTTAAGTGTCTGCCTTTAGCTCAGGTCATGATCCTGGGGTCCTGGGATTGAGCCCCAGATGGGGCTCCCTGCTCAATGGGGAACCTGCTTCTCCCTCTCCCTCTGCCACTCCCCCTGCTCTCTCTCTCAAATAAAATCTTAAAAAAAAAATAAAGATGTTGCTTCATTGTCGCCCGACTTACACTGTTTCCAAGAACAAATGTGTTGTCGTCTTAATCCTCAACCTAAGGTACACAATGTGTGCTCTGGCTGCTTTTAACATTTTTCTCTATCACTAGCTTTAAGCAATGCCTGATACCGTTTCTCTTCATGTTTCTTGTGGTTAGAGTTCCCTGAGATTCTTGGATCTGTGGATTTATTGCTTTTATCACTGGCGATTTTCCGGACATGTTTCTTGTATTATTCCTTCTGCTCCTTCGGGTGCTCCAGTCACATGCACCTGGCTCCCTACCCTGCCCCACACTTCATGGATGCTCTGTTCTTCATTTTTTTCCAGGTTTTGTTTTTTTTTTTTTCTTTCTGAGTTTATATTGTTAAGTCTTCAAAGTCAATCATCTTTATTTCTACAGTATTTATACTGACATCAGTTTCATCCAAGGTAGCCTTCATCTCAGCTGCTGGCTTTCCTCTCTGGAAGTTCATCTTCCATGTCTCTACTTAGTACAGTCAGTCATTCTGCTAGCTTCTTAAACATATGGAATATAATCGTAATTATTATTTCATGTCTATATTTACTAATTTCATCTTTTCTGTCATTTCTGGTCAGTTGGTTGTATTTCCCACTTCTTCACATACCTAGTAATTTTTTATTGGATGGCAGATGTGAATTTTACCGTGTTGGGTCCTAGATATTTTTGTATTGCTAAAAATAGTCTTCACTTTGTTCTGAGATACAGTTTAGAAAGTGTAATCCTTTTGGGTCTTGCTCTTAAATGTTGTTAGTTGAGACCAGAGAAGCATTTATTCTACAATTAATTGAGGCAAGACACTTGTGATGGCTAATTTTATGTGTCAACTTGACTAGGCCACAGGGCGCCCAGACATTTGGTCAAGCATTATTCTGAGTAAGGGTGTTTTGGATACGAATGCCCTTCCTAATGTGGGTGGGCCTCGTCCAATTAGATGAAGGCCTGACCAGGAAAAAAAAAAGGGGGGGATGATCTTCTCCTGAGAATGAATTCCTTCTCCCTGACAGTCTTTAAACTGGTAAGCTAGCTTTTGTGTAAGAATGGGATTAAAAACATATAAATTTATATTTGCACAAAGAAATAATGGAAAAAGGGATGCCTGCATGGCTCAGTCTGTTAAGCATCTGCCTTCAGCTCAGGTCACGATCCCAGGGTTCTGGGATCAAGTCTTGCATCTGGCTCCTCGCTCAGGGGGAGCCTGCTTCTCCCTTTGTCTGCTTCTCTCTCTGTCTGCTGCTCCCCCTGCTTGTGCTCTCTTTCTCTCTCTCTGACAAATAATCAAAAATCTTAAACACACACACACACACACACACACACACACACACACACACA
>JAQQSY010002374.1:0-13721 GCA_028646535.1 Procyon lotor
TGGCCTCTTGCACCTCAGAGGATGCTGTGCTCACAGTTGGTCTCAGACGGAGTGACGGTCACGTCCACAACTTGTACGCCTTGCACAGATACTGTAAATATGCTTAAGTGTGGTGTGTGCTGTGCATTCGGTGTGTTTGCAGTATCTCTCTGCAAGCCGTAGACATTGTGCCCACCTCCACTTAGAACAATTTTCTGCCTTTGACACAGCACATTTTGTAAATTTGTGTAGACAAAGGCAGCAATGAAAGAAATAACAGTGTTTTGCCGAAGAGGATGACAGCTTTTCAGTATTTAAAAAAAATGTTAATGTCGCCAGTCTTAAACCTCTGAGATGATGAGAATTTCTGGTTAGCAAGCCCCAAACGAGCAGTACGGTCGGGGCATCGGTTGAGAAGCTGGATGTCATCTGAATGTGTTTAAAGTTCTCAGGCTGAGAGAGCTTCTGCAGTAGCCCAGGGGTCTGCTAACGTTTTGTGTGAAGGGACGGATAACAAATACTTTCGGTGTTGTAGACCGTAGAGTCTCTGTTGTAACTCTTCCATTGTGTGAAAGCCGCCACAGGGATTATGTAAGTGAACGGGTGTTCTGATAAAACTTTATTTACAAAAGCATGCACCCCGCTGCATTTGGCGCTGGGCTACAGCGTGCCTGCTCCCTGCTTTAGTCCGCGTTGTATCTATTAAGGGTGTGGGGTGGGGATCCGTGCTTACGGATTTTTCCGGATGGCTCCCTAGTTGGCCAGCACCCTTTACTGAGCAGTATGAGCAGGGAAGCCTGTTCACACTGCTGTGAGATAGATGCCTGCTCCCCAATCTGAAATGGGTCGGTGCCTCTCACGTTTCTGTCGTGAGGGTCTGGAGGGTGACTTGTCTTCTTAAATGGGTTGTGTCACTGAGGTAAAAAGGAGTCTTTCCCCTTACTTTCTGTTCGTCTCCGGATTAAGTTTTAAACTTCTTCTTTTGCCTTATTTCAGAATTTGTCTCAGAGAGGATCAATCTGGGATTTCCCTTACTTTGGAGAATATGGAGGGCTTTTTAAAAACACTTACTCCACGTGGCCTTCAAAGATGAATGTATTAAGCCCTCCTTTCTAAGACTCTATCCTTACATTCTCAAGTCGTGAAGTGCATTCAGGTAGACAGGGAAATAATACAAGAGGCTTAAAAATGAGGAATGAAGATAAATTATCATTATATATTCTTTGAGAACATTAGAAAATCTCCTGGGAAATAATTAAAAAAATAAAATAACTCAGCAATGTACCTCCTTATGAAAGTAATTTCCAAAATTAATTAATTTCCCTTTGTAGCTATAAGTAATTAGCTAAAAGATAAAGGAACCATGGACTTCATTTATAATAGAATCACAAACAATAAAATTGACAAGAAATGCTCCAAAAATATTTAAAACACCATTTAAGGGCATCAAAGAAAAGTGGGATTAATCCTTGTCCTTGGGTATCAAGACTTGGAAGTGTAATGATGTACATGATGTATGTACATCCTTAACTAATCCTGAAATAAAATGAGGTCTTTTTTTTTCAAAGATTTTATTTGTTAATTTGACCAAGAGAGAGACAGTGAGAGTGGGAACACAAGCAGGGGGAGTGGGAGAGGGAGAAGCAGGCTCCCCACAGAGCAGGGAGCCCAATGTGGGTCTCAATCCCAGGACCCCGGGATCATGACCTGAGCCAAACACAGATGCTTAACAACTGAGCCACCCAGGCGCCCCTAAAATGAGGTCTTTCTAACTTTCATATTAAAATGTTTGCATGTAGAAGTAGCCACAGCACTTGGTAAGAAGAACAGTATTAAAGGGAATTATTCCTGTTAAGTTAGTAAAATGCCTTACAAAGCTTAAATCTAGCTGTTTGAAACTAATTAATGTTAATACTGTTTATATTAACATATTAATGCCAAAGATTAGTGAAGAAACATAATAGCATTCATTAATAAATATATTTATAGAAGTAGCAAAAAATAAATGTGGCATTTCAAATCAGTGACAAAAACTGGATTATTCAATGAATGATACTGGGACAACCCGGAAGAAATAAAGTTGGATCCCTATTTTATTCCTTAAATAGGTAAAATTTAAAATAAATCAGCCACAGAGAAAGGACTAGATGCAATTAGAAAATGTTTTGTATGGGTTATGGGAAAGAGCATGCTAAGGAAAAGGGGAAACCCAGATGTTATTAAAAAAATTAATAAATCAGATTAATTTAAAAATGATATGTGGAAAAAAATGTATGAGAAGACACCAAACATAAATTGGGAGAAATTTAAATATATATGACAAAGAGGAAGTTTTCTCCATTCATAAAGCATTCTTGTAAATAAATGGGTAAGATTTAAACAATCATTTAAAAATGGGTAAAGGTAGAGACAGGCAGTAAACCAAATGAAACAGATTTGTAAATGCGTGTAAAGTTGTTCACCCTCACAAACCGTCGGAGGGCAGTTTCCATAAAATTAAATTAAGGGGTCCCAAACACCTGCCGGCCAGCTCTGAAGATGACAGTGCAAAGGAGCTGCCCCTCGAGTCCCCTCGGTGTGAGGTCGACACGGGGCCGAAACTCCACTTGTGGGGGGGGGGGGTCCCACGGGGACACGGGAGCCGCACGGAATACACTGGGGAGGACCCGGCTCCCGTCCTGTCCCACGGGTCCGGTTCTCTCCCGCCGGCGAGCACAGACAGAGCATGATAAACACAGTGTTGCATAGAAAGCCTTCCTTTGGAAAGAGGGAGGAAATCTATTCACTGATAACGAGCTTTAGGAAACATTATTTTAAAGCAGGGAAAAGTGATGCATACACTGTGCTCCCATTTGAAGTCCCCGAGATGAACATGTACATACAGATGCGTGCAAACATATGGAATAGTTCTGGAAAGATACACAGCAAATTAGGGATAGCACTTCTCGCTCTGGGGAAAGGGCTGGAGGCTAAAAATACACAGTAATTGTTATTTTTAAACGACATGAATATACTGCTGTTCAATTACATACTAGGTGTTGGAAGGATTTAAAAAAATAAAGAAAATACAAAATAGGGTTTTTTTTATTGTGGCAAAAAGCACGTAACATTAAACTTCCTATCTTCGCGGGTTTTAGGCGTTTAGTGGTGTTACGTATCTTCATAGTGTCGTGCACCTCTAGGAGTTTCGCTTCTTGCCAAATGGAAGGTCTGAGCATACTGAACACAAGGTTCCCCTTCCTCCTCTCTCCAGCCCCCGGAAACCACATTCCAATTATCTGTTTCCCTGATTCTGACTGCTTGAAATGCTTTGCGTAAGTGGAATCATGTAGTAAGTGTCCGTTGTGACTGGCTTATTTCTTTCGACATCAGGTCTTTGAGGTTCGCCCATGCAGTAGCATGTGACAGGGTCGCCGCCCTTTAATGGCTGCATAGTATTCCATTGTGCCGACACACCACGTTGCTCTGATCTGAAAGTTTGTGTCCCCCCTGAATCCACCCGCCATGACCCAAACCCCCAGCGGTGATGACAGTATTAGTAGGTGGGACCTTTGGGAGGTGCTTAGGTCATGAGGGTGGAACCTTCTAGAAAAGGGTAGCGCCTTATGAAAGAGGCTCAGGCCCATCCCGACCCCGTTCGGCCCCGTGAGGACACAGTGAAAGTGTGCGACCCGGAAGAGGGTCCTCACCTGGCCACGTGGGCAGCCCAGCCTCAGACTTCCAGGCTCCAGAAGTGTGAACGGTAAATTGCCGTCGGTTAGAAGGCACCCAGTGTCTGTATTTTGTGCTCCGAGCCTGCACAGACCCAGACCTCAAGTCATCCATCCCTGGCCCCTCTTGGCTGTTGGGAATAATACTGCACTGAACACGGGCTGACCCTGTCTCTTGCAGATCCTGCCTTGAATTTTTCTGGACGTATCCCCAGAAGTGTAATTGCTGGATATGGCGATTCTGTTTTAAGTGTTTGGGGAGCTCCAAACTCTTTTCCACAGTGGCCGCACCGTTTTGCATTCCCACCGCCAGCGCGGAAGAGTTCTAATTGCTCTGCTTCCTCGCCTACACACTGCGTGCGTGGTCTTCTTTCCCCTAAGATCTGTAAGGGGAGGCAGTCCCCACGGACCCTGAGGTCCCGCACGTCCTTGCCGGGTACGCCGAGAGCGCAGGACCCTGGCCGTGGTTGGTGGCGGCCGTCCTCAGGCTGCTCAGAATAGCGACCCTGAGAGCCGAGGGGCTGCCTCCCCCAGAAAGAGGGCAGGCAGTGGAAGTCCCAGAACTTGGCCTCGCATTCCGTCTGTGACCCAGAGAGAGGTTGGACATCCATCCCATTTGATGCGCGTTAGGCAAATGCACTTTATTTGGATTTGAAGTCCCGTCTTCTATTGTGTATTTTTTAATGGTCTTACTCATTCCAACCTGAGTGGCCTGTCTTCCTTTCGGAGCTTTGAACGTTGTAACGATTCAATGGCCTTCTCTTTCAAAAGAGAGAAGAGAAAATTTTCAGGAGCCGCGGAAAGAAACCCCTGGGGAGCTCGCACGCATGCTGCGGCCAAAGCTTTATTAGCTGACGTTCCCACCGAGGGAAGATTCAGACCCAGGAAAAGCTCCTGTTCCCTGCAAGGAAATTTGAGGGTTAGCAGCAGCGTGTCCCGGACGTGGAAGGCGAAGTTACTGCGCTGATGCTTTTTTCTGTGTACCCCAAATAATAGTGAGTGAGATGCTCAATGCATTGTTACCTTGTCAATAGATTTTCTACCCTTAAATAAGCCCGTTAATCGATTATTTAAGGAAGCGCTGCCTCCCCGGCCCTCCCAGGCACCGTGAGGGGCAAAGGAATGAAGGCGTCCCTGTGCGATTTTCCTGGGAACTAAGTACCTCGGGCTTAAGGCAACAGAAATTTTTTCTTGCATGATTCTGGAGGCTCAAAGTACGAACTCCATCCGTTGGCAGGGACATGCTCCCCCGGAGGGTCTAGGGGAGAATCCTCCATGTCCTTCTAACGGGTTTTGATGTTGGTGGTGTCCTTGGGGCCCCGGGCTTGTAGATGGGTCACTGCGATGTCTGCGTCCAGCATCACACGGCATCTTCCCTGTGTGTCTTCTCGCCGACTCCCCTCGGTACTTGTCTCTCGTCTTCGTATAAGGCCCAGTCCTGTTGGAGGAGGGCCCACCCCGAGGACCTCGTCGTCTGGTGTCTTCACGTTACCGGACAAGAAACTGAAGCTCCGCGTTACGCAGTGGCCGGTGTCAGGGCCCCCCTGGAATATTGTCAGCCAGGGTCAGGTAGCCCTTTAGCTTCCTTTTCGTTCTTGCTCTCGTCACCTGCTTTGAGGTCGCTTCCCAGCACCCGCAGAAGAAAGCCTTAGAGAGCGGGGGGAGGAGGCACGAGAGGATGGCCGTGCCCTTGGTGAGGTGGAGGCAGATCTGGTCCCCCAAGGACGGTGGTCAGGACGTGTCTGGGGACTTGGCCTTGGCCGTCCCAGCAGCCTGGGCCTCGGTTCCCAGAGCTCTGCCGTCCTGCTCGGTGCCTCTGCCGGGGGTTTTTCTCAGTGGGAGTGAGATGTAGGGAAGGCATGGCCGTCCCTTCCAGGTTTGGGCCCCAGCAGAGAGCGGCTTGGCGTTGGGGAACCCCATCGCCTGCCTCATCCGGGGCTGGGGACTCGCTCAGTATCTCGGGGCATCTTGGTTGAGGGAAACGCACGTCAGTGGAGACGGCCGTCCTAGACTTGCCTCCGGCTTTCTGCGGCCCTTGTCTGGACACCCGTCTCTGAGCTCACTTCTCTCTCTGCCTTCCTGGCTCTCGGATCCTTTCTGTCCGAAGCCCCTGCCGTGGGAGACCCTCCTCTCCAGCCCTTACCCTCCCTGTTCTCTGGATCACCCTGTGATCCAGAGAAAACTGGATTGTTGTTGGAAAACCAGTCCTTTCCTGTTAAATAATCCTGGCACCCAGGACCGGAGGAACCGCTGTGGGCCAAGAACGAACCCGAAGACCCACGAGATCAGGAAAGGGGACGCAGGCCAGAGGGTCCGCGGGAGGGTCCCGGCGCCCTGCCCACGAGAGCCTCAGGCCCTGCAGCTTGACTGTGCCAGCCTCTCCCCCCTCCCCTCCCCGGGCGGTGGTCTCCATTCAACAGTTTGGTGTCATTTAGGTTTCTCGTTCACACTTTGGGGCTGACTGTGCTTCAGTTTTGCTTTCTGCTTTATCTTCCTGATTCTAGCGTCATGACTTCCAAGTTATACATTTTTTTCATTAGACATTTTATGTTGTTTGCCAAAGGCGGATTTTGTTACCTCGGTCCTGCTCAGCCCATCCGGCGGCCTCTTGAGATGGTCCCGCTCCTGCCTTGTGGTCCCAGGAAGCCGCGTGGGGACAGGCGCACAAACAACCTTCTGCGAGAGGCTGCTGCCCGTTTTGGGGGGGTCAGTTTCAGCCAGACCTGGCTGCTCAGCCTCACACCCTGGCCCCTGCAAATCCCCCCGTGCGAGGGGGAGCCTCTGCTTTTATCCCGATGGAATCACGGAATTGTAGCTGCCTGGGTTTCACTGCTTTATTTGGATTAATGAGTCAGAGTTCATTAACCTGAAGATAAAAAGGTGTTGGTGCCGGCAACATCTAGATGAAAACACTGGGCATTCTGGGCGCCTGGGGGCTCAGCCGGTGAAGCGTCTGCCTTCAGCTCCAGTCATGATCTCAGGGTCCCATGATCGAGCCCCCGTCGGGCTCCCTGCTCAGCGGGGAGTCTGCCGCTCCCCCTGCCTGTGCTCTCTCTCTCAACGTGCACGCGTGCACTCTCTCTCTCAAATAAATAAATAAAATCTTTAAAAGAAAACAAAAGAGTAGGCATGTTGAGGCCCTCAGCGTGTGAAGCTGATGGAGTGTGTGTTCCCGCTGTGCGAGGACAGGGGAGAAATTGTGCCACGTGCGTCCTGCCGCTCAGTGACTCCAGACAAGGCATGATGTCGGGTGGGGCCCGTGTCCCCGACGTGACGTGGGGGATGGGCCCGGTGGCCGACGCGCAGGGTGACCAGGAGATCTGCAGCGGGGGGCTGGGGTCAGTGGGGTTCCCCTTCACCCCAGGGAGTTTAGGTGCAGAATTGGGTTTCTCAGGGCATCACAGCTCAGGCCGGGTCTCATTCATGTTACTGAAAGCACACCTTTGGTTTAAATCCTTCTTATTCTGGTAAAATATACCTAGCGTAGGAGTTACCTCTGTAACTACTTTTCGGTGGTATGAAGCACAGTGACACTGCGGTCTCCAGAATCCGTGCTGGGGCGTGTGTCCAGTTTCCTTCGCGTGAAGGCTGATTCGGGTGAACGGGTATCTCTCTGAGACCTTGCTTTCAGATCTTCTGTGTCAGTACCGAAGGTGCAACCGCTGGATCCTATGGTAATTCTATTTTTAGTTTTTTGAGGAACTGGGCTTTCCTGCGTTACATTCCCACCAGCGCAGCAGGGTCCCGACTCACCCTCACCAACACATCTTCTTTCCCACTAAAAAAACAGCCGGAGGGTGTGAAGTGGTCTCTCCCTGTGGTTTTGATGTGCATCTCCCTAATGACTTCTGACGCTGAGTGTCTTTTCATGTGTCTCTTGGGCATTTGCGTATCTTCTTTGGGTAAATGTCTATTGAAGTACTTTGTGCCTTTTAAAATCGAGGTGTTTCATTGTTTTGTTGTCGGGATGTACAAAGTTCTTTATACATTGCAGATGTGAAGCCCTAATCAGATATGCGCTTTGCAAATATTTTCTGTCACTCCTGGGTTGCTTTTTCACTCTTCTGAGAGTGTTCTTGGATGCCCCAAAGTTTTAAATTTTGATGTATTTGGATTTATTTTATCTTATGTTGCCTTTGCTTTTACTGTCATATCCAAGAAATCACCACCAAATTTAATGTGATAAGGCTTTTGTCCTGTTTTTTTTTTTTTTTTTTCTTCCCTAAGAGTTTTTCCAGCCTTAAGTCTTATGCTCAGGACTTTGATTCATTTTGAGTTCATTTTTGTATATGGTAGAAGGTGAAGGTCCATTTTCATTCCTTTGCTTACGAATATCCAATTTTCCCAGCCTCAGTTGATGGAAAACGTGTCCTTTCCCTGTTAAATAATCCTGGCACCCAGGTTGAAAATTATCTGTGGGTCAGTTTGCAAAGCGTTAACATCTTAAAAATACCAAGTTTTCCAAACCATCAACATGGTGCGGCCGGTCGTATGTTCCTTCTTTCATCCCTTGCAGCAACGTTTCATAGTCCCCAGGGTACAGCTCTATTGCCTCTTGCTAAGATTACTCTAATGGATTTTATTCTTTTTGATGCTGTTGTAAATGAAATTGTTTTCTTAGTTTCCTTTTTAAATTATTCGTTGCTAGTGTATTGAATCGCAGCAGATTTTTGTATGTTGATTTTGATCTGCTATCATTGATTAGTTCTAAAAGTGTTGTTGTGGTTGTTTTCCTGGAATCTTTAGGGTTTTCTACATATCAGATCATGCCATCTGCAAACAGATAATTTTGGTTATCTGTTTCCAGTTTGGATCCCTTTCATGCCTAATGGTTCTGGCTCGTTCTTCCAGGATTACGTTTAGTAGAAGAGACAAAATCTGGCATCCCTGTCTTGTTCCTTGTCTTAGAAGAAAAGCTTTTAACCTTTCACTGTGCGGTATGATGCTCACTGTGGGTTTTTCATATATGGCTCTTTTTATGTTGACAAAGTTTCTTCTATTCCTAGTCTGTTGAGGGATTTTATCATGAAAATGTGCTGAATGTTGTCAAATGCTTTTTCTGCATCAGTCGAGGGGGTCACGTGACTTCCCCTTCCTTTGTAATGTGGTATGTGCCCCTAATTGTTTCTTGTATATCGGATCATTCTCGCCTCCCAGGAATTAATCCCACTTGGTACTTGGTAATGGTGATAATCCTTTTCACAGGATGCCAAGTTCAATTTGCTAGTATTTTGTTGATGATTCTTGCACAGGTCTCAACAAGGGATGTTGGTCAGTGGTTGTCTTTCTTGTAGTGTCTCTGGATTATGGAGTTAGACTACTGGCCTCATTGAATGAGTTAAGGAGTTCTCTTTCCTCTGCGTATTTTTGGAAATGTTTAAGAGGATTGGTGTTAGTTCTTCTTTAAACATTTGGTAGAAATCACCAGTGAAGCCATCAAGTCCAATGTTTTTCTTTGTAAGGATGCTTGATGACTGATTCCATAGCCTTACTTGTTATGGATCTATTCATATTTTCTATTTCTTTTTGGGTTAGTCTTGGTGAAGTTTCATGTTTCTAGGAGTTTATCCATTTCATCTTGATTATTCATCTTGTTACTATACAGTGTTCACAGTAGTCTCTTACAACCCTTCCCTGTCCGTGAACTCTGTAGTAACGACCTACTTTCATTGTTGCCCTTAGCTGTTTGAGTAGTCTCTCTCTTTTTATTAGTCAGCATCGCTAACAGTTTGTCAATTTTTGATTTTTGAAGGATCAACTCTTGGTTTTGTAGATTTTCTCTATGTTTCTATTCTCTACTTTGCTTGTCTTGCTTTGTGTATCTCATTTTGATTCTCTATTTTGCTATCTCCATTTTGCTAATCTTTATTATTTTCTTCCTTTGAGCTTTTGATTTAATTTGTTCTCCTTTTTCCAGTTCCTTATGGTGTAACGTTAGGTTGCTGACTCTGAGATATTTCTTCTTGTTCAATGTAAGCATTGACAGTTATAAGTTTCCCTATTAGCACACTTTTTGCTGCATCCCATAAGTTTTGCTAGGTTGTGGTTTCATTCCCATTTGTCTCAATACATTTTCACATTTCCTTTGTGATTTATTCCTTGACTCATTTGTTGTTTAAGGTCGTGTTGTTCAATTTCCACATATTTGTAGATTTTCCAGTTTTCCTTCTGATATTGATTTCTGGTTTCCTTTCATTTTGATCAGAAAAAATACTTTGCATGATCCCCATCTTTCTAAATTTTTTAAGACTCGTTTTATGGACTAACATCTGGTCTATACTGGAGAGTGTTTGGTGCCTTTTTGAGAAAGATGTGTATCCTACTCTTGTTGGATGGAACATTTTGTAGATCTGTTGTGATCATCTGTTGTGATCAATTGGTTTATAGTGTTGTTCAGTTCCCCTAATTCTTTACTGATCTTCTGCCTGATCGTTCTGTCTGTTATTGAAAATGTGGTATTGAAGTCTCCTTCTTTTATTCTAGATCAATCTATTTCTCTCTTTTGTCAGTTGCTTGATATGTGGGTGCTCTGATGTTGGTTGCACATATATTTATAATTCTTATACCTCTTGGTGAATTGACCTCTTATCATTGTACAATGCTCTTCTTTGTTGCTTGAAACACTTTTTGCCTTAGTCTGTTTTGTCTGATATTTTGGTTGCTAATTGCATGGAATATCTTTTTCTATCCTTTTTTACTTCCAAATCTATGTTTGTGTCCTTCAATCTAAAATGAGTATGTTATAGATAGCATAAAGTTGGATCCTGGGTTTTTTGATTTTGTTTTTTGGTATCATTCCACCAATATATGTCTTTTGATTTAATTTAATTTAATTTTTCATTTAAAGAGGTTACTAGTAGGGACGGCCTAGTATTGCCATTTTGTTACTTGTTGTCTTTATGTCTTAAACGTTTTGTTCCTCCTTTATTGTCTTCTTTGGTATTTAATTGTTTTTACTCATTTTGATTTATACATTTTGATTTCTTGTTTCCTTTTCTCTAAATTCTATAAGTATTTTCCTTGCAATTTCTATGGGGATTACATATAATCTTAAAATTGTAATAATTTGTTTTTACCCAATACTTAACTTTATTGCATACAAAAACCCTTCATTTAGCTCTTTTACCTACACTTTATTATTTATTTATTATTTCCTTATTTATTCACCCACACTATATCTTATTGATGTCACAAATTACATCTTTATATATTTTGTACTTATTAACATATATTTATAATTATTATATGTATATTTATGGCTATTTTTTTGTAAATCCTGTAGAAGAATAAAAAGTGGAGTTACAATATATGTCAGTAATTTCTCAAAACTGGAAGAGAGTAACAAACCAAAATTATAATAATACTGTGCTCATTTTTTTATTTGTCCATGTGTTTGTCTCTCCTGGGGACTTTGATATTTTCCTATGGCTTTGAGTTGACATCTAGCACCCTTCATTCCAACTTGATGGAGTCTCGTTAGCATTTCTTGTAGGGCGGGTCTAGTGGTAGTGGACTCTCTCAGTTTCAGTTGTTGATCTGGGAATGTCTTCCTGTCTCCCTCAATTTTGCAGGACATTTGCCTAATATAGAATCTCCCCAGCCTGTCTTTTTGCCTGAGGAATCCACTGATAGTTTTACAGAGACTCCCTTGTATGTGATGAGTCACTCTTCTCCTGGTGTGGGACTCTTTGTGTTTATCCTACTTGGTATTTGTTAAGCTTGTATTTCTGTATCCATGTCTTTCCTCAGATTTGTGAGATGCTTGGCCATTATTTCTCGCAGTAACTTCTCTGCCTTTTCCTCTGGCTTTCCCCCCTGCATCTCCCATCATGTCCATATGGGTCGGCTTGAGGTTCTCCCATCATAATTCTCTCAGGCTCTCTTCACCGTTCTTCCTGTTTTTCTCATTTTGCTCTTCAGTCTCAATAGTTTCAAATGACCTGTCTTCAAGTTTGCTGATTCTTTCTTTCTGTTTGCATCTGCTATTGAAGCCCTCATATGATTTTTTTTCAATTCAGTTTTGTATTTTTCATCTCCAGAATTTCCATTTGATTGTTTCTGATAATTTCAAATTCTTTGTAGATATTCTCATTTTGCTCATATATTCTCTTAATTTCCTTTAGCTCTTTGTCCATGTTTTCCTTTAGCCTTTAGAGCATATTTAAGGCAATTGTTTTAAAGTCTTTCTCTAGTAAGTCCAAAGCCAGTGTTTCTTTCTGGAGATGTATTTTTTTCCTTTGAATGAGCCATGTTTTACTGCTTCTTTGTATGACTTATGATCTTTTGTGGAAAGCTGGCTATTTTTTAAAACAGGCCCCTCTCCCAGACTTTGCATGCTGGCTCCGTGCAGAGGAAGACCCTCACTGATCAGCCTGGCATGCACTCTTTGGGCCTTCTCAGGCCTCTGTTGTCCCTAGATCTGTGCATGTGCTCTCTTCCCAGGTCTCCCATGGGTGTGGCTGCTTTTAAATGTCTTACTTTCTTTAAGGCTCACACCCTTTCTCATTCTAGGGGCCTTAGCTGTGCTATGTCTGTGTCTGTAGTTACCTTCAGGACGGTTTTCCCAAGTCGTACCTGCTGCTTCCAGTGATTTGCCATTTTCTGAGATGTGAGCCATTTCTGGTTGTCTGAGCTCTGCGTTGAGTGTCCCAAGACCAATCCCACAGGCATTCCCTAGAGAGGTTAGAAATCAAAGGGTTGCAGATCACTCCACCCTGCTGTCTCTGGTTTGCAGAGGGGACTAGCCTGTAGCAACCACTCTGCTCAAGCTGTTCTGCCCGGCACGGTCACGGAATTTCCTACCCTGCCACATGGCCTCGTTCTTGCCTGGGCACTTCCTTGGTTGCTGTCGCTCTTTGACCATCCCCATAGTTCCTGTACGTCATTTTGGTCATCCTCTAGTTGTGTATTTGGTGTTTCTGTGGGGGAACAGGCCTGGGGTTTTCCCAGATGTCATCTTCCTGACATCACTCTCCTGAATTTTTAAGTAAGTTTGTTAAATATCCGGTCTATTTCAGAATGTGCTGGTGCTTACATGTTCGTGTTCTTATTTTTGTCTGCCTGTTGCCACATTTTTAAAATGGAAACCCAAGTGCGAGTAGGCTGCAGTCACTGCTGGCAGAAGAGGTCTCTACTCTGCCAGCCTGACATGTGTGGTGCTTGAGAGGACCTTTCAAACTGCACACAGACGCGGTCACCTTCCACAGAGACCCGAGTGACCGTGTGTAATTGGGGGGGCCCCTCCTTCCACACGGGTCTGCCTCCTGCACTGACGGCTGGCCTTCGTCTCTCTAGATGCTGCTGGAAACCCCACCAGGAGCCTGAATGAAAGGGGCCAACGAGGCTCCCGGGTCCCAGGGACCGGCCCAGGGGTGCTCAGGACGTGCCGGTGACCAAAGCAGCCTTCCCTGCTCAGGGGAGGTTTGCAGCTGGCATGTGACATTGGTGGAAAGCTGGCACCCGGGTGGGGACGCAGCACCCAGAGCAGGCTCCCCGGCTGTCCCTGCTGACCTCTGTCAGGCTCTGCAAAGCCCTTCTGCCCTTCCCTTCTCTGGCTCCTCCTCCTGCAGGCCCATTTTCAGGCACCCCACTTACTCCTTCCTATAGGGTGTTTCCAGAGGGCCATCTGCATGTGACCGAGACCTGGAGGGAGCAGTGCCATCTCGGAGACTCACTAACTGACCCCTTCTGTGGGGCACAACCTCACAGCCCAGCGGCCCTACGAGCACAGCAGGGAGGCCGCTGGCCAAGAAGGGACTGTCCACAGGCCCCGCGGCCTCCTTCCAGCTCAGCGCTCTCCCGGCAGGTGTGCTCTGCCCCAGTCATCCTGCTCTGGTGGCCTCTGTCTAAGCTCCCTGCTGTGAAACCCCTGCAGACCATCCCCACCCCCTGCCACCTCTTCCAGGGAGCACTCCCTGACTTCCTGTGAACGCACCTGCTGCGTTTCCCCCACAGACCCCCCCCAACCGCCTCCTCCAGGAAGGACTCCCTGACTTCCTACGAACGCACCTGCTGCGTTTCCCCCACAGACCC
>JAQQSY010002375.1:0-13720 GCA_028646535.1 Procyon lotor
ATGAACCATGAGAGACTATGGACTCTGGGAAACAAAAAGAGAGTTTTAGAAGGGGGGTGGGAGGATGGGTGAGCCTGGTGATAGGTATTAAGGAGGGCACAGATTGCCTGGAGCACTGGGTGTTATATGGAAACAATGAATCATGGAACATGACATCAAAAACTAATGATATACTGTATGGTGACTAACATAACACAATAAGAAATTAAAAAATAAAACATTCTTTAAAAATAATTTTAAGCACAAATATATGCATTACATGTGATTCAGTATATTTTTTATTAACATATACTATTTGCCTCAAGGTACATGTCTGATTCATTACATTTTACTAATATTTTACTAATTGTCCATTTACGAGCTCCATCTGACACAATAATCATATTTCATCTTCCTGGAAAATTCCTGGTGTCTGAGTTTTTTTCACTCCATGATTGCTTGTCTTAGCCACTTAGATAATAAGCACTGTCATTGTGATCAGTATAGAAAATGAATGTAGACCGTATATTCCAGGTACTAATCTAACCCTGATTAAGTTTCCCTTTTCCAGTGAGTGGAAAAGAAAAGAAATATTAATTTGAGATCTTTGAAAATACTCTGTAGTGCAACATCAGATATTCATGATAAGAGCTAACATTTACTTAGCACAAACGAGGTGTCATTAAAATTGCATTACATTCAATGCTATTAAAGGATTTCATGGATAAATTAACTCACTTAATTCTCACAGCCAAATAGGGGAGCAAATGATAAGCAATAAATATTAAGTTTTATAGTTTGAAGATGATCGCAGTGGCAATGAGTTGAACAGGGTAAAGGGAGTCAGCGCATTGGGGAGAGGGACAACAGGTTGCAGTTCAAATCAGGGGTCAAGGTAGGGGTCAGTGAGAACTCATAGTGGAGAAAAAGCTTGATGTTGCTGAGGGAGGTGTATATAACTGGGGGAAGAGCATACTCAGCAGAAGGAACAGCCTATGCAAAGACCCCAAGGTTGGGAATAGCTGAGGTGTTCAAAGATCCTATGTGTGGCTGGGACAAAGTGAATAAGAGACAGACTTAAAGGCTATTGCTGAAATCCAAGTGAGAATTGACGGTGGCTTATCCTAGGGTAGTAGCAGAAGTGGTGAAAACTGGTCGGGTCCTGGATATATTTTAATGATTGAGCCCAAATAATTTCTTATAGATTAGATTAGATGCAGATCATGAAAAAAAACAAAGGATTTTAGGATGATCTCAAGATTTTTGGCCTGAGCAATTGGAAGAATAGAGTCATTAATTAAAGTGGAGAAAAGGGGAGGAGGAGCAGATGTAGATGGTGGTAGAGAAGAATCAACAGTTCACTTTTAGACATGTATAAGAAAGGTCGATAGACATCTAAATACACATACTGACTAGGTGGTTTGATACAGAAATATGGAGCTTAGGAGAGGTGTTTCTGCTAAACATTTACACCAAGAGTTGTCAGCATCTGGGTAATGCAAAAAAACTGAGTGAGATCATTGAGGGAATGAATATGGAAAGAGAAGGTAAAGGACCGAGGATTGAGCCTAAATATAGGCTGCTCTTAAAGAGGTTAAGGCCAATAGGAAGAGTCAGCAATGCAGGCTGTATGGACTGGAAGCCAAGTGAGGACAGTATGTCCAGGAGGAGGGAGTGTTCAGTTGGGCCAAATGAAACAAGAATTGGTCACTGGACTTTACAATGTGGACATCACTGGGGGATCTTGACAAACAGGTGCAGTCTCCATGAAATCATGAGATGATGGCCTGCAGAGAGTGGTTCAAGTGAGACAGGAGAGAGCTTGTAATAGTATAGACGGTTTTCCAAGTATTACTGGAAAGCGAGCAGAGAAATGAGGCCTTGGCAGGCAGAGCAAGTTGGATCAAGAGACATTAGTTTTGTGGGTTTTTTTTAAGATTGTTGAAAAGACAAAATAATTTTATTCTTTTATCAATGATTAGACTTTTCTGCATAAAACAAGAGAGGTTTTACCTAAATGAATGAGATAGCCAAATCATTTTACGTCTCTTACTTTTTATCAGATTGAATATCCCTTCAAATACCTCTATAAAAACAAAATGAAAATCAGTCCGTTAAAATTTAAGGAAGGACTGGCTTCTGAGAAGATGGACTAAATGTGCTTATCCCTATTCTTCCCACTGTGTGTAACTGAACCCTAGATAGTACATACATGCAAACATAAAATGACTGTAAGATGGAGAGAAGAAGGCAGACTGGCAAGGGACCTTGAGACTCCAGGGATAACACATTAATGAGCTCCTTGGTTTTCTTTTTGCCTCATCTATTCCAGGCCTGGATGGGGAGAAGCCAGCAACCTGGAAATGCCAATAGGCATAGACAAAATAGCCCTATCATAGCTCACTAGGTGAAATGGCCAGGAAAGGAGTAGCCCGGCAATCAGAAAACATTTACATAATAAACATTCAACTCTAGCCATAGGGTGCCATATGGTGCATCTGCACCATAGGGTGCATCTGCACCCAAGTCAGCAAAGACCAAATGGGATTACAAACTTGCACACATACTGTTATAACATAGCACCCAACATCCTTGCTGAGGTGATGTCAGAGAAGGCAAAGTAGGAAACCAGGAACTCCATACCTACTGGCCAGTAACAAAAGTGACACCACCACGGTGTTGGTGGAAATCATGTAGAGAGCACAAAATGCTTACATTAGAAAAGAGGAAAAAAATCTCAAATCAACAAATTCAGCTCCCAGTCAAGATACATAGGAGAAAAGGAACAAAATACAACTCAAGCGAGCAGAAGGAACTAAATAATAATAAGAGCAACAGACATTGAAAGGACATTAAAGAATACTATGCAAAAATCAACACACATATATTTGACAAACTAAATGAGCCTCCTCAAAAAACACACTACTACAACTCACCCAACATGAAATAGATAATCTGAGCAGCCATATAATAATTAAGAAAATTGAAATTGGAAAAAAAATTGAATTTGTTTGGGGCATTAAAATGCCCCAAAATAAACTCTCTAAGCCCCAGATGATTTCTGTGTGTGTTTTCAAATAGCCTTTTAACTTATTTTTAACTAAAGGAAACCCATTTTAATTAAATGTTGTAGGAAAAAATTATATATATGCAATTTTTTTTAAATTTTATTTTTTCAATATTCCAAGATTCACTGTTCATGCACCACACCCAGTGCTCCATGTAACACGTGCTCTCCTCAATACCCACTACCAGGCTCACCCATGCACCCATGCCTCTCCCCTCCAAAACCCTTAGTTTGTTTCTCAGAGTCTCTCATCCTTCATCTCCCCCTCCTATTTCCCCCAATTCACCCTTCTTTTCCTTTTCCCAATGTCGTCCATGTTTTTCCTTATACTCCACACATAAGTGAAACCTAGATGATTTCATTAGAGAATTCTACCAACTATTTAAAAAAGAATTAACACCAATTCTATACAATCTTTTCCAGAAAACAGGAGAGGATCGAACACTTCCCAACTCATTTTATGAAACTTGTATTATCCTGATACCAAAAGCACACAAAGACAGTAAGTACAACAGGGGAGAGAAAGAAAGAGGGCAAGAGGGAAGGAGAGCGAGAGAGCGAGAAAGCTAGCTGCAGAACAACATCCTTTAGGTAATCTCTAACAAAATATTAGCCAATGTAATTCAGTGATATATAAGAGAGAATTATACACTATGACTAAGTGGAGTTTATTCTATAGATGTAAGCTTGGTTTGATATTCAAAATTCCATCAATACAATTCACCACATTAACAAGTTGAAGAAAGAATATCACATGATTATACCAACTGACACATAAAAAGCATTTAACTAAATTCAACATCCATTCATGATTTAAAAAAAAACCTCTGAGAATAATATGAAGGGAGTTTATTCAATGTGATAAAGAGTATCTACCCAAAACCTATAACTAACATTTACTTAATGATGAAAAACTGAATGCTTTTCCCTTGAGATCAGGAAAAAGACTAGTGTACTGCTCTCATCACTTTTTTTCTAAAGATTTTTTTATTTACTTGAGAGAGAGAGTGAGCAAGAGAGAGAGAGAACAAGCAGGGGAAGAAGGAGAAGCAGACTCTCCACTGAGCAAGGAGCCCAGTGTGGAGCTCAATCCCAGGACCCTGGGATCATGACCTGAGCCGAAGACAGATGCTTAACCAACTGAGCCACCCAGGCGCCCCTGTTCTCACCACTTTTATTCAACACAGTTCTTGAAGTTCTAGTCAATGCAGTAAAGTAAAGCAAGGAAACAAAAAGCTAAAAATAGGTATATATCAAACAAATTAGGTACAGAATGTTTATGCTGAAAACCACAAGAATGATTTAAAAAATCAAGATCTAGGGGCACCTGCAAGGCTCAGTCATTAGTGTCTGGCTCAGGTCATGATCCCAGGGTCCTGGGACTGAGCCTGGCATCAGGCTCCCTGCTCTGCAGGAAGCCTGCTTCTCCTTCTCCCACTTCCCCTGCTTGTGTTCTCTCTGTCACTGTCTCTCTCTCTGTCAAATAAATAAATAAAATCTTTTTTAAAAAAATCATGATCTAAATAAATGGAGAGATACATCATGGCTGTGGATTTGCAGATTCAGTACAATAAAGGTGAATTCTTGTCAAATTGATAACTTCTTAACTCCAAGGCTCAGTTCCCCTCATCTGTAAAAGGATCACAATGCTAGTAACTTCCTCATTATATTTTTCAGTCTGCCACATTGTAAATTTGAAAAAAGTGTTTCCTATAATTATTTCACAATGCTATACTTAAAAACATAACTCCAGTATCCCACATGGTTATCCTGATTTAAAGAGGCTAATTACACTTTCAACTTTATCTTCAGTCATAAGCTAATGTCAAAATGTGTATGTTCATTGAGAGATAACACCAGCTATCAAGAATTCTTAATACGCTGAGAATGACCTTTTCAGAAAGGGGTATGATCTTGAATAAATATGAACCTCAAAATAGACTTGGAAGAGGAGGAAGAACATGTTAGTCTTGGGTCGACAGCACTTACTGTGTGACCTTGACCAAGTTACTTTAATCTTTCTGAACCTCAATTTCTTCAATCATGAAATGGGGACATAAGGATTGTCTGTAGGGTCACAGCAAGGGTAGCATAGGATCATGCACAAAAGGCACCTTACACAATTCTTGGCAGAGAGGTGGGAGGTTGCTCACTAGTGGACATTAGTATTATTATGAAATTATCTGGGATAGAATAGGCTTTCAATAAATGTTCCTTTATTTACCTCCTCTCTGTGACTCAATTTATATTAAAACTTCAGAAAAATTTCTCTTATGTTGTTCTTATTACACAAAAATAATATATAGTTATTTCCCCAGATAGGCTTTAATTTCCTGAAAGCCAGAGACATTTTTGTATACTCTTGGCCAAACTCTCTGCTCTCTGGCCCTGAATATTGATCCTAGACAACGACACTGAACACACAGAAATAGATGTGGTTGTATTTTTCTACTATTTATGATGTGTTTAATATACATTTTAAACTTACAAAAGTGTTTAGTAAATATTTTGAATTGGGCATTATCTTTTGGAATATAAAAACAAATATTTCATTTCTGCACCCACTTCTATTATCATTGGGTGAGTTTAGAAGACTTGTTTTCAGACACTTCTTCAAAGAAGACATATAAAGGGCCAAAAGACACATGAAAAAATACTCAACATCACTCGGCATCAGGGAAATACATATCAAAACCATGGTTAAATACCACCTTACACCAGTTAGAATGGCCAACTTAATAAGACAGGGAACAACAAATGTTGGAGAAGATGCGGAGAAAGGGGAACACTGTTGTGGGAATGCAATTTCATACAGTCACTCTAGAAAACAATATGGAGGATCCTCAAGAAGCTAAAAATAGTGCTACCCTATGACCAGAAATTACACTACTGGGTATTTACCCCAAGGATACAGACGTAGTGAAAAGAAAGGGCACATGCACCCGAATGTTCATAGCAGCAATGTCCACCATAGCCAAACTGTGGAAGGAGCCAAGATGCCTTTCAACATACGAATGGATAAAGAAGATGTGGTCCATGTATACAATAGAATATTACTCAGCCATCAGAAAGAATGAATATCCACTATTTACATCGACATGGATGGAACTGGAGGGGGTTATGCTAAGTGAAATAAGTCAATCAGAGAAAGACAATTATATGGTTTCACTCATATGCGGAATATAGGAATAGTGCAGAGGACAATAGGGGAAGGAAAAACTGAATGGAAAGGCATCAGAGAGGAAGACAAACCATGAGAGATGACTCCAGGAAACAAACTGAGGGTTACAGAAAGGGGGGTAGGTGGAGGGATGGGGTAACTGGGTGATGGGCATTAAGGAGGGCATGTGATGGGATGAGCACTGGGTGTTACAGGCAACTAATGAATTATTGAAGATTACATCAAAAACTAATTATGTACCATATGTTGGGTAATTGAATTTAAAAAAGAAGACTTGTTCTCTTTAGGAACCTACCTAGAATCAAATGCTTGTAATAAAAATTTACCAGCATTTTTCAAAGGCTGAATAGGGTTGACAAAAACAATTTGGAACTGCGAAGCCATTTTTCTAAAAACTTAAGACGACTGACTATTCAGGAAAAACAAATCAAGCAACTTAAGTACTTGGTATCTTTGTAGTCTAAATTTTAATTGACTAAGCCATTTCATTTTTCAGTTAGGGGTTATAGTGTGATAGGAATTGTGTGGAGGACCCCAAGGGAAGGGAGGGAAAACTGAACAAGAAGAAATCAGAGAGGGAGACAAACCATAAGAGACTCAGGACTCTGAGAAACAAACTGAGGGTTACAGAAGGGAGGGAGTTGGGGGATGGGGTAACCAGGTGATGGTATTAAGGAGGGCCCATGTTGGGATGAGCACGGGGTGTTATACGCAACTAATGAATCATTGAATACGATATCAAAAACTAATGATGTACTATACACTGGCTAACCGAACATAAAGAATTGAATAACTAATTGATTAAAAATAATGGGAAGAGTTATCGTATGTTATTATTATTTAAAATCAAGGCCATGAGTTCTTGTTGTTGCTGTCAATCATAATTAAAACTACATTTTAAACATTTCTTTCTTAAAGATTTTATCTCAGAGTAGAAACAAATGTTATTGAAATATAGTCATTTTCCCTGATTCTTTTTCCTGTTCCAAACAATGAAGACCTTGGAGATAATGTGTAAATGGTTGGCTGAGACACAGGAAAGTTGAGCTTGCCAAGGAGGTATCTTAAGAAATCGTGATTGGTCACAAAGTAATTGGTTTCCTAAGTATGTTAAGCACATGGAGGGGAGTGGCTAACGTTGTCAAATTAGAAATTTGAATTTTCCAACTAAACTACCAAGCAGGGGTTCTAAAGAGGTAGAACTATAAGGATAGCTAAGAATGTAGGAAGTCACTTCTCACCTCAATTATTTCCAAACATACCAGACGTGCTACAATATCTTGGAAAGTAGGAATGCACAGCTCTTCTCACTATTACTAATAATAAATTAAGAATGTACTGTATCCAGGATAAGAATAACATAGGATCATTAAAATGTCAACACTCTTTCTTTGGGTTAGAATTATATTAATTCAGTGTGGTGTTAGTTTACTTGTTTCAAGTTAAATCATTTCTGTTTACTGATTGCTTAGTTTGTGTCAGGCACAGTTCTCAAAAATTCACATACATCTCATTTATTCTCATGCAACCCTATGGGCATTGTTTTTCTAAATATATATATGGGGAAACTGAGGCATGGGGAGACTAAGTAAATTGTTCAAAGTCAAGCAGCTGATGAGTGGCAGTGCCGAGATTTTGGACCAGGTCTGCTAAACTCCAAAATCTCTTGCTCCTGATCATACTGTTAAAACAAATAGAAAATGACTTATTACTTAATACAGTCTTGATAAACACAACCTTTCGAAAGCATTGCTAGGGAATGTGAGGTATTAAAAGAAATCATACCAAACTCTCAACACAATAGCCAATTCCTAAATGCAAAATATACACTTCACTGCTTCTTTTTGTTTCTGTTAAAACTTTCCATTGAGGGAAACATTTTACTTCCCAGTAGAAAGGACATTAGCTCTGAGCAAGTCTGAGAAATGGAGAGAAGACAGCCTACAAACAGAAGGATGGTGGGAAAATATGGCTACATGGAGGAAAGAGGTTCCCAAATTTGGAGAGGGATCTCCGAACACCAACACTACACACTGTCCCACACTGCCCTTGCTGCTTTCAACCACAAACCTCACCTAGATGTGTCTGCAAAAGTTGGGCTACTGCTGGTTGTTTATGGTCTGGGGAGTCTAGCAGCACCCGAGGCCCCCTGCAGGTCCGGACTCTTGCCCCAGATTCTGGGGAAAGTCTTTGAACACCATCTTTCAAGTATCTTTTAAAAGAAATTTCTTCTCTTGTGCAGCTGTGGTGAGAGAGGTGCTTCCACTTGGGGTTCATTTAAATGCCTCCTTAGGATCCAAAGTGGAGACACGATAGCTAATTAACCTGTCCAGGGTAATTGTTCTCTTAGAAAAACATGAGAGATCCCCTGCTAATTCCATTTTCGCTCTATGGAAAATTCAAGTTTAGAAAACTTCTTTAGACCAAAGAAGCACTAGAACGGGAATGCATTTGATACATCATCTTAATCTAAAATCTCTCATTACAGGTTGATATTTTCAGACTTTTCAGTTATCATGTGAATTTTATAATGTCTGTGTTTCACTCAAATGTTACAATGCATATTTAAATGATTCATAAACATCATCATAAACTTAAGTACTGGTGCTTATATAATACTCCATCTTAAACAATTCCCCTCTGTCAGATTTATTTTTTCCCCCAAATACATTTATTTTTTCAGTGTTACAAGATTAATTGTTCATGCACCACACTCAGTGCTCCATGCAATACATGCCCTCCTCAATACCCACCACCAGGCTCGCCCAACCCCCCACCCCCTCCCCTCCAAAACACTCAGTTTGTTGCTTAGAGTCCATAGTCTCTCATGGTTGGTCACCCCCTCCCATTTCCCCCCATTCACCCTTCCCTTCCTTCTCACAATGCCCTCCATGTTTTTCTTTATGCTCAGCATGTAAGTGAGACCATAAGATAATTGACTCTCTCTGCTTGACTTATTTCACTCCACGTAATCTCCTCCAGTCCTATCCATGTTGATCCAAAAGTTGTATATTTATCCTTTCTGATGGAGGCATAATATTCCATTGTATATATGGACCATATCTTCTTTATCCATTCATCTGTTGAAGGGCATCTTGGTTCTTTCCACAGTTTGGCAATTGTGACCATTGCTTCTATGAACATTGGGGTACATGTGGCCCTTCTTTGTATACTGTGTCTGCTTCCTTGGGATAAATATCGAGTAGTGCAATTGCAGGGTCATAGGGTAACTCTATCTTTAATTTCTTGAGGAATCTCCACACTGTTTTCCAAAGTGGCTGCACCAACTTGCATTCTCACCAACAGTGGAAGAGGGCTCCCCTTTCTCCACATCCTTTCCAACATTTGTTGTTTACTGTCTTATTGATTTTGCCCATTTTAACTGGTGTAAGTTGGTATGTCAGTGTGGTTTTGATTTGAATCTCCCTGATGGCTAAAGATGAAGAACTCGAAATGGATAAAAGACCTCAGTGTGAGGCAGGAATCTATCAAAATCCTAGAAGAGAACATGGGCAGTAACCCTCTTGACATCAGCCACAGCAACTTCTTTCAGGACATGTCTCCAAAGGCAAAGGAAACAAAAGTGAAAATGAACTTTTGGGACTTCATTCAAGATAAAAATTTTCTGCACAGTGAAGGAAACAGTCAATAGAACAAACAGGAAACCCACAGAATGGGAGAAGATATTCACAAATGACACTATAGACAAAGGTCTGATATCTAAGATCTATAAAGAACTCCTCAAACTCAACACTCAAAAAACAGATAAACACATCAAAAAATGGGCAGACAACATGAACAGACACCTCTCCAAAGAAGACATACAAATGGCTAAGAGACACATGAAAAAATGTTCCTCTGTCAGATTTAAATGGAAGCTAAGTTTTTGCAATGAAAAATCATTCTAAATCAATGTCTAAAATTTCAGATAATTTCTGAACTTCAGATCATTTCTGTAAAATAAGTTTCTAGAAAGGAGCATTATTCCATTGCTATAAATGCCTTTTCCAAGCTTTTCATTTGCATTTTTTATTTAAAATTTCCTAACATTAAAAAAAATCTCATTTTTTCCACAGTGAATCTTATTACTTTAATTCGTCTATTGATTTTTAAGTAAAGTTCTTCCCTGTTCAGAGTCCAGGTATTTGCCTATTTTTCACTGACTTTTTCTTGGCTTAGCATTTTTTAATTACTTGAACAATCCAGAATTTAATTTATAGTTGAAGACCTAATTTTCTTCTTAGGTATCTTGCCATTAAATTGAAAAAAACAATTAGATTTTTCAATGATGTGTGGTAAATCCTTTATCATATACTTAAGGGTTATGAGCCCATTTGGTTATAATGGTCTGTCTCTACCTTGAACATTATAGGCAGGATTCAAAACTTGTTACTGATTTTACATATACTTTTTAATTTTGCATTTTATCACATTGCATTAAAACTATTCATTTTTATTTACATCATGTCCCCTACTAGACTGTGAGGTTCCTAGGGAAAGATCTGTATGGTATTAATCTCTCTCAGCACTCAGCCCACTAGTAGGTGTCCACTAAATATTGATATAAGTGAAAAGATGAGTATCAGTTAGGTTCGATGATTGAAGAACTTTATACTAAGCTCCTTTCTGTGGTTCAGAGCATAATAGGACACATTCATGTTCTTTTAGCCAGGTCTTGCTTCAGACATTTCTTTATTCTTTTTCTCATATTATTTTTGTTTTTAAGAGTTTTATAAAGAGGCATAATTTACATATCATAAACTCTACCTACTTTGTGTACAGTGATTTTTAGTGGATTTATAGAGTTGTGCCATCATCACCACAATCCTATTTTAGAAAATTTCCAACACCCAAAAAAAGATTCCCTCACACCCACTGCAGTTTATTGGCATGCCGACTATAATTTTTGAATAGGAAGAAATCAGAGAGGGAGACAAACCATGAGAGACTCTGGACTCTGGGAAACAAATTGAAGGTTATAGAAGGGAGGGGGTGGGGGGATGGGGGTTCGGGTGATGGATATTAAGGAGGGCACATGTTGGGATGAGCACTGGGTGTTATACGCAACTAATGTATCATTGAACACTACAACAAAAACTTACGATGTACTATATGCTGGCTAACTGAACATGATAGAAAAAATAATTTAAAAATTTTTGAACAGTGTACTGCTCTCTGAACTTTTGTCTTTCATGTATCATCTGGGATGGTATGAGTCCTTAAGCCCAAAAGAAAGATCCAAGTATCATAGCCATGGAAAATAAAGGAGAGTGGCATGTGCTTATGGAGTATGCAGATTTGTGGTCCCCCTACCCCAAATATCTGTAGTGACAGAGACAGCATCAAGAAAAACTGCAGAACCAGGTGCTGCTGGAAATTACCTGTGGAGTCTTTGTGTAGTTTTAGAGTGCAGAATATTATTCCTTTTTAGTAGATGCCTTTGCCCTTATTTTTCTATGGTGATGGAGCCTCTCAGGCTTATTGTGGCTCAGCTCCTAAGTTAATCAGCACCAGTGTTCATCCTTACATTACTCCTGTGTGTTTCAAATAAAGAATTGCGGTGCTCCCCCTCCACGGGTAAAACTATTCACTTGCAGTCCAACTGGAGCTTGGCTGTTATTCACTTTCTGTCATTCATTTTCTGAGGTGAGCTGTCAAGTCCTACTTTCATCTGTCTGTGAATATATCCAAGTCACTATCTCCCTTTTGCTGTCATCCATTGGTTCTGCAAGGGAAGAACCCTCTTCCACAATGGTAAGAGCAGGGAGAATGATTTAAGCAAGAGGGTGCCTCTTTCACCGCAACCACAAGGCATGTCCACTCATGAGATGAGCCTTTGTCTTCCCTGAATCACATGGCTGGCAGGCATTTCTGCCAGCTTCATGTCAGAGGTTGTTGTCATCAGTTCCAAATATAAATCTCCCTCCCTGCAACCTGCCCACCATATTATTTATCTCCCCCTCCCCCTCTCTCCTTCACTCTCTCACTTCTCTTCCTTCCACATGGCAACCACTCCAAAGATAGCCACCCAGTCTAAGTAATTTAGGATATATAGTTCATAGGTTTTAAGAAGAGTAGCCAGTTCTTTCTTTTTTTCCTTTATCTCTTGTGATCATGGTCTATGGATATGCTCTGAACTCAGAAGTTAGCCCTAGGAGAAATAGCAGACCACTAGGTTATGATCCATTTCTGTCAACTTAGTGTAGAATAAGATCTTTTCATGCCACAAACTGAAGTCTGCAAAAATGCATCTTCTTCATTGATTTTTAATATAATTTGTATTTTGCAGCTCTATTCCATCCAATGACAGAAACTTAACACATTCACTTTCATTTGTAAATACTTCCAAGTAAAGTTACTCATCTCATGATTTTCTCCCCATTCTCTGAACATCTATAAGTCTATTAGTTAAGATGTTCTCTTTCTTTTGCATCTTGGGGTTATTTTAAGCTCCAGGGCTTGTAAAGTTCTGTAAGTTATTGGAGAGAGGACTTTCAGCTTTCAGGCCTGCATTGTCCACCATCCCCTCAACATGCAGTTTTTCCACATGGTTCTTAGTATCTTCTTCTCATCACTGGCATTTAACCAGTTACAGCCCTGTCCCCAGCCGTGGACTGAGCTGTATGTGGTCCTAACGGTCACTGGTCATTAATCCACATATTCTGCAGTTTCCTCCTTCTAACCATCTGGCTCTTTTGGCCTGGCCAACCCTTTCAACCCCGTTAGGGTGCATGGGAACCTTCATGACCCCCTTACATGCTTCTCTGAAGCTGTGGAAAACTTAGGATGACTTTGTTGAGGCTTTTCTTAGCTTGGGCTTTTCCCCCCTCTGCTCTTCATGGTCTAGGCTGCTACCTTATATTTATGTGGTAAATAGGCAAACTCTAGGACCTGTGTTGCTTGCTCATATTCCCATCAAGGAGCAACCATGAGTGTTTTCTTCTTTGGAATCTTCAAAAAGCTTCTTTATCTCTCTGGACCCTGAGTTTAACTCAAAACAATCAGGGAGCAGGACACAAGGACACAAATGAACACATCCAAACTTTCTGAATTCACACTCAACTACTCTTGGCTTCCTCTGTTTATCATTGAGGAAGATCTTTACTTGGTTTTAAGTTTGTTACCTTCTGAATCTTATTGGTTTAACACTTAAACCAAAACTTTTGAATTGAAAAAAAAATAACTTTCAATATTTATTCCTTGTTCTAGTGTGGCAACTTCCTTAATATGAGTGACTAGTGGCTGACTTCCCAGCTTAAGGAAAGGCTCTCGAGATTTAAGCAAAGAAATTCAATGAAATACAAAGGGGTAAAAAGTACATTGGTAAATATCATCCTGCCACCATATAGAAAGGCACAAAAATGAAATTCCCACTGTAGTAAATGGTTAATTCCAGTCATATTCCCCATGTTTTAACCTTAACTATACCTCTCATGAACTATTGGGCATTGGGACAATTACTTAAAACTTTTGCTCCAGTTTTTTTTTTTTTT
>JAQQSY010002376.1:0-13718 GCA_028646535.1 Procyon lotor
ACACTGTTGGTGGGAATGCAAGCTGGTACAGCCACTCTGGAAAACAGTATGGAGGTTCCTCAAAAAGTTGAAAATAGAGCTACTCTATGACCCAGCAATTGCACTACTGGGTATTTACCCTAAAGATACAAATATAGCGATCCGAAGGGTCACATGCACCCGAATGTTTATAGCAGCAATATCCACAACAGCCAAACCATGGAAAGAGTGTAGATGTCCGTCAACAGATGAATGGATAATGAAGATGTGGTGTGTGTGTGTGTGTGTGTGTGTGTGTGTGTGTGTGTGTGTGTGTATATACACACAATAGAATACTATGTAGCCATCAGAAAAACAAAATCTTGTAATTTGCAAGGACGTGGATGGAACTAGAGGGTATTACGCTAAGTGAAATAAGTCAATCATAGAAAGACAATTATCATATGATCTCTCTGATATGAGGAATTTGAGAGTTAGGGTGAGGGGTCATGGGGGTAAGGGAGGGAAAAATGAAACAAGATGGGTAGGGAAGGATACAAACCATAAGAGACTCTTAATCTCAGGAAACAAACTGAGGGTTGCTGGGCTTGGGGGGGAAGGGATAGGGTGGCTAGGTTATAGACATGGGGAGGGTACGTGCTATGGTGAGTACTGTGAATTGTGAAAGACTGATGATTCACAGACCTGTACCCCTGAAGCAAATAATACATTATATGGTAATAAAAAAAAATTCTTGCAGAAAAAAAAGTAAAGAAACCAGAAAAAAACAGCACATGTAACTCAAATATATTTTATCAGTTAAAATCAAAAACAAAATTAAAGCTATAAAAACCGGGTTACAATGGAAAGAAAAATAACAAACTAAACTGATTCATTAGTATGATGCCACACATTGACAAAGATTCTTTGCTTAACCAAACCTCAGTCTCCGGAACCTTCCCCTGAGCCCATCTGTGCATTTTTTGGCAAAACCAAGGTTTAAGAGCAACCCTGCTAAGTCAGTTTAACCAGAACTCCCTATGCTTGGTATCTGATCACCCTTGATAGCTGATGTCTGACCCCCCTGGCCTGTCTTGAGCAAAGAATCCCATTAGGTATGTTTAGCCAAAATCCCCTTTACTCCTGAGTTTCCTCTTAGTAATTTTCCATTCACTGACTCTCCATTCAGCTCCTTGGCTTTAATTTCCCACTGAGCCCAGTCTGATTTCCCCACTGTAAAATCCCATTGCAGTGGTCCCCAAACCTAGAGTGATGGTCCTGAATCAAGTCTGCCTTACCATCTTTAACAAGTTATAGTTAAATTCTTGAATAACATTTCAAGGCAAATAAAGGTGATATTATCAATTTTTTATAAGAACATGAACAGGTCCTTTTGGAATTATTATTATATTAGCCAAGAAATAAGCATGTGAGGGGCACCTGGGTGGCTCAGTGGGTTAAAGCCTCTGCCTTCAGCTCAGGTCATGATCTTGGGGTCCTGGGATTGAGCCCCACATCGGGCTCTCTGCTCAGTGAGGAGCCTGCTTCCCCCTCTCTATCTGCCTGCCTCTCTGCCTACTTGTGATCTCTCTCTCTCTCTGTCAAATAAATAAACAAAATCTGAAAGAAAGAAAGAAAGAAAGAAAGAAAGAAAGAAAGAAAGAAAGAAAGAAAGAAAGAAAGAAAGAAAGAAGAGAGAGAGAAGGAAGGAAGGAAGAAGAGAGAGAGAAGGAAGGAAGGAAGGAAGGAAGGAAGGAAGGAAGGAAGGAAGGAAGGAAGGAAGGAAGGAAGGAAGGAAGGAAGGAAGGAAGAAACAAACAAACATGTGGTTGAAGTGGTGGAAGTGAGTTTCAGCATTTTAATGTATCTCCACTTTCAAGGAAGAAGTCTAAAATCAACACAAGGAAATATTTGGAGTTTATATTTTTCATGCTACTCTTTGTGGTGATTCAATGTATTCCAAGCAAATTTCTCAAATGGAAGTTCAAAAACTTGTGTTAACAGTGAAACATAAAAGGTGCAGTCATTTTGAGGATTTTTTCAGTTATTTTTTAATTTCAATTTTGTATCATTCCTTTTGCAAAGTACGGAGAATTTTTTCCCCAAAGTACAGAGAATTGACTTCATGTACTGATAGCCCAGCCTTCTAGATAAAATGGACATTAAGTTTGTTATTGTTTTTAAAGTAGAAACATTGCCTAAGCTGAAAGAAAGGCATTTACTGAAATAATGCTGACAAGATCAAAACATCCAAAAGCAAATTTTTAACATGTCACTAATCATCCACATATTTCTCTAGTCAATACAATGTCTAACACTATGGGGAAAAAATAACATTTCTCTTTGCTGACTAGTCCCCAGATATTAACACCCAATTTTTACCCTTACATGATCATTTATGGAAAGAATGTTTCCACATTGACAAAAACGTTAATGCAAATATTTGCACTCTTTGTTTGTGACCATGTGTTTGAATTACAAAAATGTTTGTATAGAGTTAACTCAATGTTCTTTAACATATTTGAAAACTGCTCGCACTTTTTCCTTTAGGTGCACAGCTTCTGTGACATATACTTGATTTAAACCTCTCAGCAAAATCAATTTAAATATAGATGCAGATCAAATATTTTATGTGATTTGAATGTTCCACTAGTCTGAAACAGCCAGAAAAAGGGCAAAAAATTGTTTTTAATGCTTCACACTAAACAGGAAGCATCACAGAGTAGATGATTTCAAAATCAGAAAGATTTTCCTTTGCATAATAGATGTGCAGGTTTATTTTATTATGGCAAGATGAACATAACATAAAACCTAATATCTTAACCATTATTAAATATACAGCTCAGTGGTATTAAGTACATTCATATTGCTGTGTAACCAGCACCAACATGCATGCCCAGAACACTCTGAGTGGATTATGAAGCTCCTATGACCATTCATAAATAAATATATTTTAAACTGAACAAAATAAATAGATGTGTAGAATCTAAAATGGGAGAACTGGCATGCAAATAAAAATCTATAAATTATAAATTTTACTCATGGAATAAGGTACTTTTATCTGTATAATCAGTCACTTAAAATAGGGTTTATGATACTCAAACAGTGGGTACTGAATGGAGACTGATAATCTTTAGTACACAATTTCAAAATCATACATAGTTAGTTAGCTTCTGCAACACACAGGAACAATTAACTCATGTGTCAATGTGGGTAACTATTAGAAGGCCTAAGTGACGAAGGGTCTTTGCTTGAACTGATGCGTTTTATAGGGAAGATAAAATGGCATTATCTACTAAAAAAAATCTGAGAGAAGGATGTACTTTTTAAATGCTGTCTAGACTATTAAAAACAAAATTGATTTTAAAATGCTGGTATACAACAATCGAAATATTATGTACCAATAAGTCTTAGCCCAAGGTACTCTAAGGTGGTAAATGTAATTTTGAAAGTCTCATTTATTGACTGTTTCCTTTGCTGTGCAGAAGCTTTTTATCTTAAAAAAAAAAAAAAAAAAAAAAAAAGCTTTTTATCTTGATGAAGTCCCAAAAGTTCATTTTTGCTTTTGTTTCTTTTGCCCTTAAGGAGACATGTCTTTTTTTTTTTTTCTCATTTTTCAAACAAATTTCATTTTATTTTATTTTTTCCCCAAAAATGTTTATTTTATTTTTTCAGTGTTACAAGATTTATTGTTCATGCACCACACCCAGTGCTCCATGCAATACGTGCCCTCCTCAATACCCACCACCAGGCTCGCCCAGCCCCCCACCCCCACCCCTCCTAAACCCTCAGTTTGTCGCTCAGAGTCCACAGTCTCTCATGGTTCATCTCCCCCTCTGGTTTCACCCCATTCACCTTTCCCTTCCTTTGTGAGAAGGAAGGGTAAGGAGACATGTCTTGAAAGAAATTCCTGTGGCCAGTGTCGAAGAAGTCACTGCCCATGTTCTCCTCTAGGATTTTGATAGACTCCTGCCTCACATTGAGGTCTTTCATCCATTTCGAGTTTATCTCTTTGTATGGTTTAAGAGAATGGTCCAGTTTCATTCTTCTATACATAGATTCCTATTTTCCCAGCACCATTTATTGAAGAGACTGTCTTTTTTCCACTGGATATTTTTTCCTGTTTTGTCAAAGATTATTTGACCATAGAGTTGTGGGTCCATATCTGGGCTCTCTATTCTGTTCCACTGGTCTATGTGTCTGTTTTTGTGCCAGTACCATGCTGTCTTGGTGATCACCACTTTGTAGTAAAGCTTGAAATCAGGCAATGTGATGCCCCCAGCTTGGTTTTTCTTTTCCAACATTTCCTTAGCAATTCGGGGTCTTTTCTGGTTCCATACAAATTTTAGGATTGCTTGTTTCAGCCCTTTGAAAAAAACAGTGGAATTTTGATTGGGATGGCAATGAAAGTATAGACTGCTCTGGGCAGGATAGACATTTTAACAATGTTTATTCTTCGGATCCATGAGCATGGAATGCTTTTCCATCTTTTTGTGTGTTCTTCAATTTCTTTCATGAACGTTCTGTAGTTCCTTGAGTACAGACCCTTTACTTCTTTGGTTTGGTTTATTCCAAGGTAACTCATGGATCTTGGTGCTATAGTAAATGGAATTGATTCTCTAATTTCCCTTTCTGTATTTTCATTGTTAGTGTATAAGAAAGCAATTGATTTCTGTGCATTGATTTTGTATCCTGCCACATTACTGAATTGCTACATGAGTTCTAGTAGTTTGGGGCTTGATCTCATGACCTTGAGATCATGACCTGAGCTGAAATCAAGAGTTGGATGCTTAATAAACTGAGCCAGCCATGTTCTCCAACCATAGACTTTTTTTTTTTTTTTTGGTGGAAGTTCTATTGAAGTTTACTCAGGTTACCTTATATCCTTGGTTATTTGAGTTGAATTCTTATTGACAAATATATGACTTAATCTTATGATACGCAGAATGCAGTATATATAATGTATATAATGTACTATATTAGAGCAATATCTTGGGGATTCTTAATCATGCAGTCTGCATCCTATCCACTCCCCCCACCCAATTTTTTGGTAATATTGTTTTATGTCAACCAGTCCAGCAATATTTTTTAAAGGCAGCTGTAGCTGTTTCAAATACATTGCAGATATTTCCCTTTGAAAAGTGTAGACAAGAACAGAACAAAGACAGCCTGTGAAAATCTAAATCCATATCTCAGGAAACTTATCTGCCTTGGAAAGCTCAAATTTGCTTTGCTGTAATAATTTCTTTTCAAGGACAAAGAGTTTGTACGAAAAGACAATTTGCTAAGTAATATTTTAAAGAGTGCAAAGTGTAATTACAGTTTTATCAGCAAGACATGGTATTCTTCAAATAATTTTTAAAAGTAACAACAGGATTCTACTTGACTCTTTGATTCATAGTGTCCTCCAATACAAGCAGTTAACCTGCAATTGTCTATGGGCATATGCATATCTAAGGAAAAATACTGCAAAAGAACTCTTGAAAATGAAATACACCCATGCATAATATGCAGCAATTTATTTTGAAATTGACCCAGAAATGGGGTTAAAGGTTTATGTGTGTTTTTTAAATGTAACTCACACCTCCCTTTCCTCTCTGCGGAGAAAGGACAAATCTGATGAGCTTCAGTTTTATTTGTAGTCAAACATAAATGCAATACTACATACTTCTATCTATCGAGGAAGACATATGTACTGTGAATATTCACTCAATATAAATTTGCCTATTTCATATTGGGACTTGGGTCTGGTGGGGAAAAAAAAAGTCTCTCCTTAGTCCCTCCCTATGAATATCATTTACCTAGCAGGTTTGATTTGTTAAAAGAGAGATGGAAGAAGGGGTGTAAAAGAGCTATTGGTGGAATATTTAGTGTGTTTGAGGCACTCAACAGTGCAGCTGACATCCATTTTCTCACTGGATCCTCTCAACAATCCATTACGCCAGTAGTATTGGTATTCCTCTTTTACAGATAAGTAAACAGAAAGTAAGTAACTTCCTCAAGATCACAAGGCTGATAATGGGAAGGTGAGGACTTGAATCTCCAAACCCCTACTCTAAACTACTATGCTATGTGGATTAAATGTAGAAATAGCATACTTCCAAATTTATTCATTACCTATTTTTGGACTACTCTTTTGTACAAACCAGACACCGGAGTGGGTGCTACAGAAGTGAATAGGATAGGGGCGCCTGGGTGGCTCAGTCAGTTATGCATCTGCCTTTGGCTCAGGTCATGATCCCAGGCTCCTGGGATCCAGCCTCACATCGGGCTCCCTGTTCAGTGGGAAGCCTGCTTCTCCCTCTGCCTGCTGCTCTCCCTGCTTGTGCATGCTTTCTCTCTCTTTCTCCGTCTGTCAAATAAAATCTTAAAAAAAAAAAAAAAAGAAATGAATAGGATATATTCTCTGCCCTTGAAGAACTCATGGTCCTCTACAGATGACTAATATATTAACAAATGAAGACGAAGTGGGATAACCATAATAGCTACAGGGCATGTGGAAATACTTATAGGAAGACAACTCACTGTGCTTAGTGGCCAAAGAGTAACATTTGAAGCCTGACTTGAAGGAAGAGTGGTTGTTGAGCACACAGAGGACAAGAGGAGTTCAGATGAGTGGTGGTAGGGAGAATACACTCCAGGCAGAGGATATGCCAAATGTGAAAATATCTTTTTGGTGCTACTATTCCAAATCTATTTAGTGTAACAGATCACTCACTGAAAGCTTAGTGGCAGAGGTAAGGCTAGAAGGGTCCACAGGTTAGGAAGGGGACACAGTGTAATGAAATGTTCCTGTGAGATAAAGAAACTGTGCTGTGTATCACTTGGTTACAGACCCCGTCATGGTTTTCTCCCTTTCAAAACTTGAGTATTAAGTCACTGTTACTTAATGAACTCTGTGTGTATTTTCTTTGGGGAGGGGGAAGTAAAAGAAAGCAGAGGGAAATGTTAGGAACTGTCATTAGCGTGTTCATGGTATTCTAGAGGTCAGCCTGTAAGGTTTTCAAAACAATAAGCTTTCAAAGACATGGGTCCTGTCACCAAATTGGGGTGAGGCTGTGATTGATCACAATGCCAACTCCAAGGCGACGCCTCAGCATTTACTACTTATATGGGTAGGAAGTCAGCAGCAGCTTGCACTGCACAGGAGAGAATACTAAAAGGGAGCGATAAGGAAAACTCTATCAGTTGAAGTCAATTATTATTTTGCAAGCTAAAAGGACACTTGCATTATTTATAGCTTATAATAATCCATCCATTCGGGATAGCAAGGAAAGTCCTGGAACTGTTAGCTCTAAACTATTGAGAATATTTTCTTTTCCTGTTTGGGAAGATCTAGACATAAAACATGTGTGTACAGACATCCACTCTCATGTGCTTGTGTGGACACACAGATATACATTTCCTTCAGAAGAGAAGGGCCTCAGTCTTCCCAATTTATTTTTTCCTCTAAAGAAAAGTGAAAAGTTGGTCACTTATAAGAGATCTCTAATTTGACCTTGGGTACTTTCCTTTCAGCTTTGTGAAGGAGTTGCCGTGGTTATACAACAGGGAAAACATTTTTAAAGTCTCTTCCTGTAGAGTTATGTATGGTCAGCAGGAATTCTTCCTTGGTGAAAATGAACTCAAGACTCACTGTGGGGTCACGAGGTGAGTTAAGTTTTCTGTTCTTCATTTAACTTTTTCTAATTTAACTTTATTTTGCTATCTAAATTGGCCAAGAAAGGGTCATAAGTGAGTCTTGATGTAGATTTACTCTCAGCTGTTTACAAATACAAATTCAGATTTTCTCATGACCTGGATATTAGTCAGAGTGAGTAGAACAAGCTCAGCATATCCTAAAGAAAAGATCTCTGGCTTAGAAAAAAGTTATGCTAATGACTATATTAGTAATGATTCTTTTAAAATCTATTAATTGCATAATCCAGTGATTACAAAAAAGTGATTCAGCCCTTTTAACAGCTGAGTGCCTTCCTGCCCCCCACCAAGAATAATATATATATTTTTTAACATTTACACAATTCTTCACAGTCTAATGGCTGTATTGGTCTAGCCTTGAAGTAGTCAGTATAGACAGACTGTTGTAATAAACAGTTCAAAAAATAATAGAAACTATAAACTATTATAATAGAGACAATAAACTATTGTAGTGTGCTCCACACAGTCAATAAAGACTCAAAGATTCTTCCAATGAGTGACTCCACTGTCCCTTAAGGCCTAAGAGAAATCCACTTTTTCCAGTTTCAAAATGAAGGAGTATGCAAAAGATCACATGGGAATTTTTTGGAGTCATCCCTGAATGTGAGGTCCATCACTTGGGTCCACATTCCATTTTCCAGAGTTCAGTCAGACATTTCCAACTGATTATGGGGAGGATGGGAAAGGTAGTCTAACTATGGGTCCATAAAGAAAAAGAAACAGAATTTGATGAACAGATACTATTTTCCCTAATAAAATCCCTTTCCAGTAACTGCTTTGCTTTGGGGGCAGGTTATTAGATCCTGGAAATCTACTAAAGAGCATAGTGCCTATAGTTAACAATACTGTATTGTATACCTAAAATCTGTTAGGAATATAGATCTTACGTTAAGTCTTCTTAACACACACGCACACACACACATAGTCGTGATAATAGAAGAGGGCAGGAGGAAACTTTGGGAGATTATGAATATGTCTGGCTCTTACGGTGGCAATGGTTTCAGGGATATATACTGAACCCCAAACTCATCAAATTGTATGTGGTAAATATGTACAACTTTTTACACATCAATCATACTTCAATAAATTTTTTTTTAAAGAAAACTTTCACTGAGCACTCTTTGCTATTCATTCTTATGCTTACTCAAGAAGAAAAGGTAGCAACAGGGTAAATTTCACCTTTAAAATCTGACAATGCCATGCTATGTCGAGATTTTGATATGGCAGGTTGATAGTCTAGCAGAATTACAGTATTTAGGCTAAACAAGGCATAAGTTATAGTACCAAATATGGGAAAAATTCATCAGAGGCTTTATCTGAATTTTAATATAAATTCTTGTAATCATAAATTAAACATATACAGCAGTGTTGTTTGTTTGTTTTGGTCACATACAGATTGTATGGAGAATTTGATGTTAACTGTGGGCTCTCTCCTCAGAAATGTATATATATACATATAAACAAAAATACTGTGGGTTAAATTTCAAGAGACTAGCATATCTTTAGTTAAGAACAGTTGCTTTAGACCATATACCAAAGCATTTTAGGACACATACATTTTCTGTGGCCAATGCAGGTTACATGGCAAGGGGCTTACTTCCTCAGGATATTATGTTACATTAATCACTAGTATGGAGAATAGATATCTTGATGCTAGTCTAAGAAATGGGGTCAACAAACTTTTTCTGTAAAGCACCATATAGCAGATATGTTAGTCTTTCTCTGCCACAACTATGAAACTTATACCACTGTAGCATGAAAACAGCTAGAGACAATACCTAAACAATTGAGTGTTGCTATATTTCAGTAGAATTTTATTTACAACAACAAGTGGCAGGCCAGATTTGATCTGTGCATCATAGCCCTCTGGTCTACAGCAATCACTCTTGGATGTTCTAAAGTCCTTACCAGGTGAACAACCAAAGCTAAGTTTGAATATCTCAAGGGTGGAGATCTCACTATTCCCAAAGAAAGATCCTTACACATTAGAACAACATTGAAAATTACCATTGAAAGTAACTTTGCCACTCTTTTCTCAAAATGACAAAACTTATAATTAAAGATTGCTTTCATTCAAATAATATTTCTTTGCCTTTATGTACAAGGCCAATATAGCATTGGAAGACATAGTTTTGTTAATTGAATAGTCTCACTTTTAACATAGTGTATTCTCATATTAATACTTTCCCATTGAAAATAAACGTAGGGGCACCTGAGTGGCTCAGTTGGTTAAGTGTCTGCTTCCAGCTCAGTTCAGGATACTGGGGTCCTGGGATCGAGCCCCACATTGGTCTCCCCACTTAGTGGAGAGCCTGCTTCTCCTTCTCCTCTCTGCTCATGCTCTCTCTCTCGCTATCTCTGTCTCTCTCTCTCTCAAATAATTTTTTTAAAAAGAAAATAAATGTAATATACATTAGAAAAATGGCTGATACTGTGTCAACTGTTAGTGCTGATGAATAGGCTGCCAATTTAGTTCACATGAAAGGATAAGTATATCCTAATGTGGGGCTTTCAGAAAGCAGTATGTACAGAAAGAGACAGAGATCTAGGCATACATGTTGCATGGAGGCTGAACAGGCTATAATGATGGACACACTATATGTGCAATACATGTTTCTACCCAAATGGGTATAGAGTAGGAATGCAACAAAGTAAACTGGACACTACAACAGAAAGAAAACACATGAGAAGAATTCCTATCCTCAAATACAGTAGAAAAAAAAGAAGTATTTGTAGAAAGAAAAGAAAATGGATCCAGGGAAAAGGCTAGGAAGAAAAAGATCTAAACAGGATATATAATTATGAAGGTGAAGATCATATGATTTATAATTCCATAGATGAAAGCCAGCCAGAAAAAAAAGAGGGAAAATTATGTACTAAGAGGTATGAAGCTCTGCTTATGGAACATGAGTCCAGATTCCCTGGAGAAGTGGTAGCATAACTCATATAGAATATCAAAAATGAAAAATAAACCCTTAATGTGGGTGGTGTCACATTACTATGCCCAAGAGGATGAAAACTGCATGACTTTCGGCAAAAGTGTCTATTTATAGACAGAGGGAGACTTTTAAAGAAACACATGAGAGAGGCAGAAAATTCTTAGATTGAACTGGAAAGACCATAAAGTAGACAAATAATGGTATACTGTGGAATGCGACCATAATCTTTCCCCAGGAATAAGCTAGGAAATTGCTCAGAAACAATAATTTTGGCCTTAGATGCAAAGGAATAATAGATAAAAAGTAGTTTTCTAGGAAGATTAATCTAACAACAATGTCAAGGCTAGATTAAGGGGGGAAAGTCTGGAAGCAAGGAGGTATTTCCAAAGACTATCGTAATACATATGATATGAGGGGATAGGGATCTGTGGAAAGGCGGTTACAGTGGAAATGGAAATGAAATCATTGCAGAAGATGACATGTAAAACATGAGGATGAGTAGGACAGAAGGACAGGCTCTTACAGACTTCATCAAAAAATCCTTTACATAAAATCCTTAGCTGACTTAGCACACGATTAAAAAATCCACTGGTCCATTCATCTGTTGAAGGGCATCTTGGTTCTTTCCACAGTTTGGGTATTGAGGAGAGCACATATTGTATGGAGCACTGGGTGTGGTGCATGAACAATAAATCTTGTAACACTGAAAAAAATAAAATAAACATATTTGGGGGAAAAAATAAAATCCTATATCCTGAAAAATAAAATAATAAAATAAAATAAAATAAAATAAAATAAAATAAAAAATAATCCATAAAAAAAAATCCATTGGTCCAAATTCTTACTTGGTTCAGGTATACAGGATTACAGAAAGACAATGAGCTATCAAAAACTACAATCACATTTGGATTGAGAAGTATGAGCCACATTAATTCCAATTTGCCTCTGTGGCCCATCCATCTCTCAGGTAGTCTTTCTGAAAATTAGGCTCATATTCTCTCACTGGGCATTGGCAAATCCGACCACACATAAATGGATAACAGTAATTTAATAATTAAATTATACTGCCAGCTATCAGTCTTTATTTTTCTAGAGAAAAGAAAGCAACTGGAAATATTAGAATTTGGAGGAAACTCAAAGAAAGTTCTTTCTTTCATACTTCAGTAGTTAAGGAAATCTTTGGTTGTGCTATGGCTGTCATGCTGACAAAAAAGTACATGAGGCCAGGTAGTATTTTGCAAATTAATAAGAGAAATGCATAAAGAAATTTCACCGGTTAAATTATAAAGACAAGTTCATAAAAATCAATTATAAATTATGATCCTGAATGTATTTTATTTGCTGATCACAAAATTAGGCCATTCTCTAACATATGTTGCCAAATGTTAAAAACCATTACTTTGGATATAAAAATTCATTGCACTTTATTTTAATATATTTTATTCTTTATCATATATGTTCTCCTGATTTACCCTCAATCTTTAAAAGAGGGAGAAAAAGGACAGAGAGGTTAAGTGAGTCATCATAAGAGATCAAATAGTGAGTTATATAGAAATTAGGTAAGCGTGCAATTCTGTTCCCCTTCCTCAGAGAGATGTCGGGTGAACTGCAGTTCTAGCTGGTTGTACTCAGTGCACTGGCCATTTAACTTTGGATTGCTCACCGAGTTCTGATCCAGAAATTCCCTTGAAACAATACATCTAATAACTGCTCCTCAGCTTCACATATCATCACCATGAATACGCAGAGTGAACTGTTAGAAGCCAAGTCTTCAAACATTTTTCCAAAGACTGTTTTATTGCTAAGAATTCTCCCTGGTTCTTTTTCAGATCTGCCGGTCATTTTGTATACTGTCTCATTGGTTGCTAATTTTGTCGCTTTTATCTTTTATTTCTTTTTTTTAAAATTTTTTAAAGTCAATTAGCCAACATATAGTATATCATTAATTTTTTGTGTAGTGCTCAAAGGCTGATTAGTTGCATATAAAAAATCTTTTCTTTCTTTAAACATGCATGAAATAGTGACTTCACATTATATGTATGTGAAGTCTTAATGTGTTGGAGACATGCATGGATGTATGTACAAATTCTCACTTGCATCACTTGCTTCCTCATGTGCTTGGTGATGCTTTATTGTGACTGAAATTAATTGTTCGGAATACTGAGGCCCTAAACTGGAATTGCCTTTCTCCAGAGGGAACTGGCATCTCCTTCTGCCAGAAGACAAGGAATACTTAGAAACTCTTGACACTGTAGCTCTTGACACTTCTTCAGTGGTACAGAATTAATGCGAAGTCTCCTACATCTTGCAGGGCCAAAGGGACATGGGGGCAGTGTCAGTTCCAGAAATACAACCGACTTTTTTTCCCCAAATATGTTTATTTTTTCAGTGTTACAAGATTTATTGTTCATGCACCACACCCACTGCTCCATGCAATATGTGCCCTCCTCGATACCCACCACCAGGCTCACCCAACCCCCACCCCCCTCCCCTCCAAAACCCTCAGTTTGTTGCTCAGAGTCCACAGCCTCTCATGGTTCATCTCCCCCTCCGATCTCCCCCCATTCCCCCTTCCCCCCTTCCTTTCCTCCTCACAATGCCCTCCATGTTTTGTTTTTCTTTATGCTCAGCACGTAAGTGAGACCATAAGGTAATTGGTCCTCTTTGTTTGACTTATTTCACTCCCCATAATCTCTTCCAGTCCCATCATCAAGTCTATCTATGAAAAGCTCACAGCAAATATCATTCTCAATGGGGAAAAGCTGACAGCCTTCCCTTTGAGATCAGGAACACGACAAGGATGCCCACTCTCACCACTCTTGTTCAACATAATGCTAGAAGTACTAGCGACAGCAATCAGAAAATAAAAAGAAATAAAAGGTATTCAAATTGGCAATGAAGAAGTCAAACTCTCTCTCTTCGCAGACGACATGTTACTCTATATGGAAAACCCAAAAGACTCCGCCCCCAAACTACTAGAACTCATACAGCAATTCAGTAATGTGGCAGGATACAAAATCAATGCACAGAAATCAGTTGCTTTCCTATACACTAACAATGAAACTGTGGAAAGAGAAATTAGGGAATCTATTCCATTTATGATAGCACCAAAAACCATAAGAT
>JAQQSY010002377.1:0-13717 GCA_028646535.1 Procyon lotor
TACACCAACAGCCTGCGACAAATACAGAGGAAGTTCCGATGCATTCCCCTGAAGTCAAAGGGCTGCCGACGGCCCGGCCAACACCGAAAAAGGAAAAAGAAAGAGCGTAACGCTCAGAAGGAAAAGAGAAAACTGGCCCGAGTGCCACGGGCGACATCATCCGTCTACGAGAACCCATCCACTGCCCCCCAAATCTGTACATTCGGGAGCTCAGTAAATTGACCTAATCTGTTTATGCAAAGGCAATGGTTAATCAACACCTAAATCAACCTGAAAAAGCATCAACTTGCACAATCAGATAGGGAGACATACTATTAAATTACAGACACAACAGTAAGAACTGAAGGTGTGAGCACAAGAACAAGGGCCGCGTAGAAAACAGGGGAACTTTCTTCGTGACACAGGATAAAATAACTTAATAAGGGGGGGAGGGGGCGCCTGGGTGGTCCAGTCAGTTAAGCATCTAAGCATCTGCCTTGGGCTCAGGTCCTAAGTCCGGACTCCCAGGATGGAGCCCCGCGTCCTCACCGCATCCTCATGGGGCTCCCTGATCAGCGGGAGCCTGCTCCTCCCTCCGACCCTCCCCCTCGCATGCTCGCTCTCTCTGCCTCTCTCTAGGAAATAAAAGTCTTTTACAAAAATAAAAGAGCACCACAAATCAGTGGCCAAACAACGGATCGCTGAATCAGTGGTTCTTGGCCGTCCAAAATGAGGACTCTACCTTAAAACATTTTCACTCAGTAAAATTAAGTAATTTAACGAGCATTTAAGGTTACATGTGGAACTTCTTGAAACTTCAAAGGATTTTTTGAACAACACAGACAGTTCTTTACTAGAGTTCAAAGTACATGTTTAAAGCTAGGACGCTATTAAAAGAATAACCCCTGAAAGAATTTAAGATATGATACCATGCAGCTCCCATAAATTGTTTAATTCTACAATAATCGTCAATATGAGAGAGAACGGGACAAAGTACACCTTCAAACAGAAGCAAGCTTTCTCTTTGTCCACAACGCAGTTCTGTAAAGCTAAGGTCACCGCTGGGATCACACTTTAGTTTCACAAAGACGGGGAGCTGCTGTCATCCGCCCATGGCCTCAGAAGGCAGGACAGGCTCTGGTGGGCACCCTGGGCCTCGAGTCGCACTTACTTTCAAAGACAACACTTAGGTCAATCAAAATGACTGAGAACTACATTAAGGAAAACATCTGTATTTACCAAATGTAGTTTTAAAAATCAGAGCATGGGGGGGAGGGGCCTGGGGGGCTCAGTGGGTTAAAGCCCCTGCCTTCGGCTCAGGTCATGATCTCAGGATCCTGGGATCAAGCCCCGCATCAGGCTCTCTGCTCAGCAGGGAGCCTGCTTCCCCTCCCCCCTCTCTCTATCAAATAAATAAGTAAAATCTTTTTAAAAAATTTTTTTAAATTAAAAAAATAAAAATAAAAATCAGAGCATGAAAGAAAATAAGAATCAGAGCATGAGCCAATATACAAAGGCATAAAAACAAACCCACTTCATATAAAATTTCACAAATTCAAGTAGCATATGGCTATTGGACTGAATGGCCAAAATAAAAACTAGTAGTCACTCAGAACTGTAAAGAAAAAAGAGATCGTGGCAAAATCAGAAACGTGTTACGTAAAACAAATGAAAATATCACCCAAAAGCCTTTCACAAATATCAGGTTGTTTTGGTTTAAGATTTTATTTATTTATTTGACAGAGAGAGAGACCACAAGTAGGCAAAGGCAGGCAGAGAGAGAAGGGGAAGCAGGCGCCCCGCTGAGCAGAGAGCCCGATGTGGGGCTCGATCCCAGGTTCTGAGATCATGACCTGGGCCCAAGGCAGAGGCTTTAACCCACTGAGCCGCCCCGGTGCCCCTCACATATCGGGTTTTAAGGGGTTGATCTATTTATTCAACTATAATTCGAGATAAAACTTTTTGTGAACACTATAAATTTCTGCTAGAAACTTCTAATAAGCAAACACCTGAGTATATGCCAAAAAAATTTTAGTAATAGTACACGTTATGAGTGAAATAATAACAGTCATTCCACGAAATAAACTGAGAATCTTAAACAAGCTATTTTCAGTCACAGACAATAAAAACAGGAATTCCTTGTCTCTTCATTTTGGAAAAAACCAAACTCCTAGTGGATATTCCAGGCAAATTAAAGTCCAGACTCTTTTACCATTTACAGCCAATGAAGGTACTACTGTTCCTTCTTCCTCTGGACGGTGCCTTGGGAGAGAAGGGACCACGGGGCCAAGGGGAAACAAGGCTTCTTCTTAAGGCAGGGGCTGGGGAGCACCTACCCAACAAGGGCGGAGTGCAGAGTGACCGGGCCACTTGAAGTGAACACCACGGTATAAAAATCCCACGTGTCAACACAGAGCAGTGGACTATGTTCCTAACAGTATGGATTTGACCCAACAGTAGAAATCTTCCTTTTTTATTCAGCTGAGTACCACAAAAAAGCAAATATTTTTGTAAATGGTAAAAAAGCAAGATTTGAAAATGAACATAATAGAGATGGTTTAAGTACGCCCTAAGGGAAAACATCACAAAAAGGCTGCAAGCTGCCTTTAGTCACCATTAATGAGCCATTCCAGTGGGGTTGTCAGGGGTGAAACAATACACAGAGGGGGTGAGGTCAGCCTACAGCGTCGATTTCTCTCAGGGTTTATGAAGGAAAATCTGCACAACAGAAAAACAATTCCAAAAACATGAACCTAGAGCAATCGAGGGCTTATTCATCTCTGAAATGCAAATAGAAAATACCAAATTAAAATCTTAAAAAACAAAACAAAACACCCAACATCTTGTAAGCAGACAGATTACTTTGAAAGCACAGTGAGAACATCATGAAATAAAGCTCTGGACACGTAAAACAAAGCGCCCCACCTTCCCTCTCCACAGTCCTCTATGTCACAAAGAAAGCACTACCAACGTACTAAACGCGTCATGAGTTATTAGAACGCAATTTTAGAAGATTGGAGACAAAGGTGTAGCTGTTACATTGTACTGGGGGAGGGGAAAAAAGCTGCCATTGGCTTCTGAGTTCCTGACCAAGCACGACGTCACAGGTAGGAGAAGCCCTTTGCGCAGACGGTTCAAACTGTAACGTGCAATCCAGACAATCAAGACTCAGGGCGGGAGCGGGCGTGTGCTCGTCGCGGCCTCCCCACGTAAGCCAAACTCAAGCACGGCCACGGACCAGGGCAGTTACGATCACCCCGGAAACCCACGCTGACTTACAACGGGACCCCCTCCGGAACAAGCTGTACTCTATCGTACCCTGTTTTTAAACTACCATCACGTGATTAGAAAAGCAAAAAAGCAACTATGCAGACGTATTCGAGAAATGACTTTCACACTAACTACAATTAGACGGCAACACACACTGGCTTGAAATGAAAACTGATAAACACTATTTAAAATGTTTAAATTCTATCAAATGCTGATGACGTTTGAGTGAAAAGGTGAGGAATGCCAAAGACAAAGTGCAGCCCCGCCCATTAACTAACCTGACTGCTGACCCTGACCGCCCGAGGAAGGCTCCCGCAAACCGCTCTCCCCACTCTGCTCGTGGCGACCTTGAGGCTCAGCCGGTAAAGAGCCTGCAGCTGGTCCCAAAGGGACTAAGTCGTAAACTCGGGGTTCCAACTTGAGCCGTCTGAGCCCACAGTGCTGCCGGTAACTACCAAGTGTGTGCGAATTTGGTCTTTCGGGTTTCAACTTCTTCACCCATGCAATCAAGGGTTCTAACTAACAAAACGCACAAACAGCAACAAAGGTTTCAACTGTTAAAATGGATTTAGGAGGAGTGGAAAAGAGAGATCAATCAATAAGAAAAACACGAATGCCCAATATAAAAATGGACAATTCCCCAAACGTTCAGAGAAAATGGTCAGGGATGAAAAACACCCCAGTTAGCTACGGCAAAGAAATGCGAGCTAAAACAATACACCCTTTTAAGCCGTGTTAATGCTGGTGTGGGAAAAGGGTCTATCTTGCTGATAAAAATGAAATGGTACAAACGTGGCCAAGAGCTCTTGGTCCTTACGACGTGCAGACACCCCGATTGGGCGGACCGCACTGTAAGTTCAGTGTATCACGTAAGGGTATCATGTAAGAATGTTAAGCCAACAACCACTCGTGATGATGGGAAATTCCAACATGGCACCAACTAGGTAAACACATTTTCGGGCTGAACCTTATGAAACTGCCAATATCCAGCCACTCGTGAACTGAAATGCACAGAGTAATTTTTATTTTTTTTTTTTACTTTTTTTTCACAGAGTAATTTTTAAAATAATATGTATCTCTATTTAAAGTTGACTTTTTAGGACACCCAGGTGGCTCAGGTGGCTCAGCATCTGCTTTCGGCTCGGGTCATGATCCCAGAGTCCTAGGATCGGGCCCCACATGAGCTCTCCCACTGAGCGGGGAGCCTGCTTCTCGCCCTGCCTGCTGCTCGATCTCTCTCTCTCGCTCTCGCTCTGACAAAAATAAATAAAATAAGATCTTTAAAGCTGACCTTTTAAATATTAAAGAGGAAAACACAGGATACAAACCACACTATTTCAAGTACAAAGAAAGCCCACTAGGAAGAGAATATCTGTGAACCATCCCCCACTTGGCACCTTCACAGACATGGTCTCTAATTTCCTACAGTCGGTCGCCCTGTAACGTACTGTTGCCCTCAGCTCACAGGTTTGGGAGCAAATCTCCAACAGGTTAAATAATTTAGGGAACAGTCAAAGGCGAGGCTAGGATTCAAAGTAGACCTTCTGTGTCTGACTTCAAAGCCCGTACCGTCTCCAATAGGTCACTTCCTCCAGCGTATTAGAACCAATACTGTAACATATGATCAATAACAGGAGGACATCCAGAGCATAATAAAAAAAATTTTAATGAAATAATACTGCTTTCAAAGCAACAGAGACCATGAAAATACGTGCCGTGGGCTCAGCTGTGCCCCCCATCCTATGCTGAAGTCGTCAGCCCCAGCACCCCAGAACAGGACTGTATTTGCAGAGGGGACCCCGGAAGAGGGGATTAAGGTAAAACGAGAGCTCGTAGAGCTGGCCCCAATTCAAGCTGACTACTGCTCTCAGAAGAAAAGACTAGGGTACAAAGAGCAGAGTGTGTGAGGACAGCGAGAAGGTGGCCTTCTGCAAGCCAAGGAGACAAGCCTCAGAAGAAACCGGACCTGCCAAGAGCCTCCTCCCGGCCTTCCAGCCCCAGAACAGAGAGAAAGTGGGTTTGTGCCGGTGAGGGCACCAGTGTGTGCTGTCCGGTTCCGGCGGGCCCGGCAGCCCACCACACTGCCCTTACCTGGAAAGGACTGAACGCCGTGAAAACGCGACACCTCCACCCCCCACCCCCGGTATTATAGAAAATATGCAGGGCGCCTGGGGGGCTCAGTGGGTTAAGGCCTCTGCCTTTGGCTCAGGTCGTGATCTCAGGGTCCTGGGATCCAGCCCCATGTCAGGCTCTCTGCTCAGCAGGGGGCCTGCTTCTCCCCACCCCCGGCCCCCTGCCTCTGCCTACTTGTGATCTCTCTGTCAAATCAATAAATAAAATCTTACAAAAAAGTAAAAGAAAATATGTTTTTAGAAAATTACCCAGAAAGCACCAAAAGAGAACATTTTACAAATACTTTTAATGAAATAGGAGATCGTTTAAAAAATATACCTCAATTTAACCTACTGGAATTACCGGATTAAATGACTTTGGTAGTCCATCCAACTGCAATCCGCAAACTAGCCCTTCTCACACCTGCCTAATAAAATAGCCTACCCAGGTCCTGAATAATGCAGCGCACAGTGCCAACCGCAAAGGCCCGAGACGCAGCAGAGCAGTGGTATGTCTTACAAGCCCAGCACTAAATAATGAATAATTCTTTTAAAGGCAGAGGCCACAAACCAACGACAGCAGAGGACCACAGCGGACTACAGGTGTCAGCACCATTTGGGAGCCGGAAAGCAGACGGACCCGTGCTGACCGACTGAGCAGGCTGAACATCAGGGAAATTATCTCAGGGAGTTGTTGCGGGTGCATACTAAGAAAAGCCTAGAAAGGCTCTGGAATCAGGAGCGAGGAAGGCTAAAGAGAACTGGCTGAAAGCCCAGAAGGAGTCATCCACCAAGCCCCCAGATCCTGTAACCCAAGCACACAAGCAGGCACGGAGCCACAGGGGAGGCAGGGGAACAAAGGCGTTTCTGAGGGAGGCCCACTGGGAAAGGCCACCACCAACGGCCCCGAGCTCGGCCACAGGGTCCCCGCAGCCCAGCTTTGCCTCTCAGGCAGGAAGACCCTGTTTCCCTTACAGGAAAAAGGACCCACAGACACAGAGAAGCTGAAGGTCTCTCCGAGAAAGTGGGACCCAGCGGTCTGGCCAACAGGCGGCCCCCCTCTGTAGGCTCCATCCTCCGGAACCGGCTCCCAACTCACTCCCAACGCCCAGTAAGGAAAAAAACAGAACAAAGCCTCACACTTACATCTGACAGCCAAGGACTGTGGAACATTTGCAACATCCTCCAATTTGAAAGATAAGAAACAAAACAGAGGAAAGGGAGACTTTTATAAAACAAAAGCAAGACAATGCAGGGAAGAGGAAAATTTTCAAATTATATATAATTGATATCCTCAAAGGGAAACACTCATTGGTGAAGTAAGCATGGTATTAGAAGGAATATTCATTAAACAAAAAACCCTTTGAAGTTAAAAAAAAAAAAAAAAGTAAGAAGTTCATGAATCCACTAAGAGTTGAAACATAAATAACAACAAAGATAAATGGGGTGTTTTTTGCATGGAGCACTGGGTGTGGTGCATCAACAATTAATCTTGTACCACTGAAAAAATAAAATACACATACCTGGGGGGAAAAAAGATAAATGGGGGGGAAAAGAAGATAAAAGCTGGCCCAGAGGCCCAGAAACCCCCTAACAGAGCTCTTCCCTTTCAGACAGCCCATTTCCAAAGAAATAAATTGCTTAGCATTGAAGGGCGTATGCTTCTAGATTTAAAGCCAGCACCAAAAGCCAGCACAAGGAACTGGTTTTTACAGACTCACTCAACACGAGAAAGTTTCAGAGCACCAAGAATAAAAGGGAAGTTCCTAAAGTTTCCAGAAAGAAAAAACAGGTTTCTTGCAAAGGACTGAGAAACAGAATGATACCCAACTTTTCAGAGCATCCCAAGGAACTCAAAGACACTGGAGCAACACCTTCAAAATCCTGAGAAAGAGTAACTTCCAGCTTTGACTTGTAACCACGGCCAGATGACCAAGCAAGCGGAGGCTCTAACAAGAACACCCTTAGCTGCAGGTCTACAAGCACTTGCTTCCCAGGCCCCATTTCTCGGAGAGCCACAAGCGGTGAGCAATACAGAAAAAACCCAAAGAGAATTCCCAGGACGGTGAAAATCGTACTGTAAGGTAGCCAAAAGAGCAAGTGGTCCGAACTGGAACAGAAGGTTAAAGGCATCCAAGAATAAAAACAAAAAGCCGCCCAAGGATGGCCTGGTAGGTTTGTATGGAAAGGAGAGGTCGCCGGCGGCGGGCGAGTCTGAGGCCGAGAGAGCGGTGCGCGCGGCACAATATGGACACGAACCCGCGACGCCAAGCCAGGGCAGCCCCACACCGAGCGCACTGTGGTCCTACCTCTGTAGCTACCGAGACAGGCCAAGCTCAGCCACGCCGTGACAAGTGGGCGGTTCCCCTCTGCGGGAAGGCAGGAGGGCAGCCGGCTTCTCCTTCCCGTCTGGGTGCCAGCTCCCGGGGTCTGCCAGGCTGGTGACAACTCACCGTAAGCCTTCCCCTCCGGACATGTTATTCTGCAGTAACAATTTCAAATCGAAGAGCGGGAATGCGCAAAGGCCCAACAAGCACAGGAGAAGATGCTCAGCGTTAGCAATTACTAGGGGAAGGCGAACGAACAAAACCACAAGATACCCTTCACACTCACTAAGATGGCTGCAACCCACCCATAAAAACCAAAACCACAACAAAACAAAAACCCCTAAACGTTAGTGCCGGCAGAGGACGTGGAGAACTCGCACACGTTGCTGACGGGAGCGCAAAACGGCGCAGCGCTGGGGCAGGCAGGCTGGCGCATCACCGGTGAGTGGGACACTGACCCGCCGGCCGAGCCCGCAATCCCGCTCCCAGGCGAGTGTCCAGAGACACCGCATCCAGGGCCTCGAGCAAACGCCTGCGTAGGAACGTCCACGGCAGCGCCGTCCGCCACAGCTGGAGTGTAGAAACCACCCAAACGCCCGGCCGGAGATCAACGGAGAACCAAGACCGGCCGTCCACACCCCAGCAGCGGCGTGAAAAGGGACGGAGGGGTGACAGAGGATGAAGTCCTGCCGCCTGCTGGCACCGGTGCGCCGACAGCGCGGCCAGACGGGCCGTACACCCCGGTTCTGCGGGGAGCAGACACTCAAAGCAGGCCTGTCGGGCACGTCAGAACGCAGGCCAGTGGGTGCCAGGGGCCGGGGGGGGCGGCTGCCTCACGGGCACGGGGCTTCCACTCGGGGGGCCGGAGCCCGAGCCACACAGAGCGAGCGGTCACGCCACACGGCCAAGGGACTCGCGCGCTTGAACGTGGTTACCGTGGTAAATTCTACCTTCCATCTATTGTACCACAATAGAAAAAAATGTTTTTGGAAAAAAGGTAACCCTTGAATGCAGGCCAGGGAATGTTTAGTTTAGCACGGAAACTATAGTTTAGCACGTAAACTAAAAATAATCCATTTTGCATAGAATTTTGGCAATAAATAACAAAAAATTTATTTTGGGGGGCACCTGGGTGGCTCAGTTGGTGAATCTGCCTTCAGTTCAGGTCAGGATCCCAGGGTCCTGGGATCCGGTCCCGCATCGGGCTCCCTGCTGGGTGGGGGGCCTGCTTCTCCCTCTCCCACTCCCCCTGCTTGTATTCCCTCTCTCACTGTGTCTCTAATAAATAAAATCTTTAAAAAAAAATTCATCTCCATCCTAGTTCATATTTCTCCTTCTGAGAACCCTAAGAAACAAACAAACAAAACTTTAGATCCAAAAGTGCTCATTGTAACATGTATAATAGTAAAAAACCAGGGGCGCCTGGGTGGCTCAGTGGGTTAAAGCCTCTGCCTTCGGCTCAGGTCATGATCTCGGGGTCCTGGGATCGAGCCCCCGCATCGGGCTCTCTGCTCGGCAGGAAGCCTGCTTCCCTCTCTCTTTCTGCCTGCCTCTCTGCTTGCTTGTGATTGATCTGTCAAATGAATAAATTAAATCTGAAAAAAAAAAAAAAAAAAAAACACAAAAAAACACAAAAAACAACTAAATGCCAAGCTATCAGGGAACAGGTAAGTAAATCAACAGTGTATTTATAAAATTAATTATGCCAAAACTAAACATGTTTACTGAAGACATCCGTTATAAAGTGAGGGAGTGTTCATATGATGAAGCAACTGTGATTAAAACAAAACAACACCAACCCATTATTGTGACAGACTCAGAACGTTTACTGTGGGTTTGCTGTGGACACTGTGTTTTCATTCTGCTCTCCGTCTCTAGAACAAAGCACGCTCCTCCTCACCTGGGGGCCCTGGGACCTGCTCTGTCTGCTTGGAACGCTCTTCCTCCTCATCTCCCACGATACCTCACCTCTCAGGTCAACTCAGACTTCAGCCCTGGGAAGGGCCGTCCCTGCCCAGTGCCATGGCGACGGGCCTTGGGGCCCCGCAGACTTGCTGACTGACTGGCACACACTGCTTCTCCGTCCCTACTAGGACGATACGCCCCGTGCTACAAGGGCTCTTACCTTGTCTGCATACACACCGCAGACAACTGTACCTGCCAGCCACAACGAGCATGTGAAGCTAATCAATAAATGCTCATTGACTCTGAGTTTGTCGACTTTCTAAAGTATATACTATTTTTCTTTTTAATCCTATTTCTAAAGTTTAAACTACTTCAATGCGTAAATATTACTTACCAAGCCAAAGAAAATACAGAGCTTTGTTGGATATTCCAAAAGGACAAGCCAAGGGTCTACTTTTCAATCATAACCACAAAAATGACTAGTTATAAATCCTTCCTAATAAAGGATAACACCCTGGTACACTTTATAGCCTCTCTTACCTATTTTCAGAAGCTTAGAGAGCTCAACTTTCAGGTTTCATATTAATCACCGTTCCCAACTCCAATCCTCCCTTCATTCCACCACCATGCCCTTCCTCCCCATACACCCTTGCCATTTCGAGGTCCTGGCATGACCTCACATGCCCAGAGTCACATGTAAGGCAGGGGAATTATTTCAGTAGGCAAAATTATTAAATGATGTTGAGAAGTAAATAAATTTAAACTTACTCATATACATGAATTTCAAATTAAGATACACTAGAAAAGCAGCCTAACTACATCTGCTCTTCTGTTGACCTGGGGTTGAAATGCAATTTCACAAGAACATAGCTATATATGGTATTTATAATATTTGTCAAATCCATGTATAAAAATTAAAAAGAAAAATATCCTTTTCTGAAGAGAGAGTGAGTTGAGATGTTCAAGCATCAAAAGTGCTACCACACTTTGTAGGAGACAATGCCAGATTCCAATAAAATACACGCATGTAAGATTTACTGTCATTGTCTCCATTCGTCATTGGAAAACTGTGCCCATTCACTAAGTCAAGGTTTAAAGATGCCCGGCTTAAGTGCTAAAACTCTACTGAGCTCAGGCCAGCAAATATAACCTTGAACATCAAAAATAAAAAATAAATAAAGTTATATGTCATTTTGTCGTTAGAAGAACTTCGCTGGTCTACTGACAAATGTGCCAGACATTTTTAAATGTAGATTTAAGTTCCACCCACGGTGATACAACCAAGCTACATACACAAATATACCTCCAAGTTCTTACCCTTCAAGGCTCAGAGATACCACCAGAGCCCTTCTAGGTAAAAAGACCCGCCCGGGGAACACAGAAAGACCTTCCGGCTGACGAGTGACAGCTTGCAGCTCTAGCCTAAGCAGAGCCGGGCTTGTTGAGACCCTGGCTCGTGAGGTAGACACATTACCTGGTGTATAAAAGGTCAGCATACATCCACATTAAAAGTTACCCACCGCAGGTTCTTATTTCTGCAGTATTAAATACGTGTTCATTCAGAGGATCAAAAACTAAGTCACAGGGTGGCAATTAATGTAGCCTCTTCTGTGAGTCTTGACATAATTAGAACCAACAGGACAGGTGAGATTTCTGACCCCGTGGATCCCACCCAAACCCACAAGGCAAACTTGGGATTCAACCAGCTAAGTAAATGCCACTACCACCGCTTCTAGAGATTATTAGAATTTAAACTCGAACACAGAATACGGGTATGATAGATCATGTCTCGTACCGCCATCCCAACAGTTAGACGGCATCTGTGTGTCTGCATTGCCAAAAGGGTTAAATAACAAGCAGCTCATTTTTGACATTCTAGTACCACCACTCGTAATTAAACTCGGAGCAACAACTAAGAGAACACAGAAGCAACACTTCTAATTTGCTCAACACTAGCTGTGAACTACTCTTTCAAGGAAGCTCCCCTAAACAGAAAGGTTATCAGTCAGAAGCATTATCAGCCAAAACAAAGTGAATGTAAGGGGAGGAGTGAGCGTGAGAAAACACCCAACCTTGGGGCACCGGGCAGCTGAGTCAGTAAGCCTCTGCCGTCGGCACAGGTGGTGACCCAGAGTCCTGGGATCGAGCTCCACTTTGGGCTCTCTGCGCAGGGTGGGGGGGTGGGGGGTGTTGTTCCTGCTTCTCCCTCTCCCTCTCCCCCTGCTTGTGTTCCCTCTCTTGCTGTTTCTCTCTCTGTGTCAAATAAACAAAAACCTCAACAACAACTCATCCTTGAGGCAAAAGAACACAATCTGAGGAGCCAGGCAGCCGACTTCAGCTACACACCACTGTGCACCTAGTCCCCAAACAGGCTGTTCGGCAGCGGCTGCCCCAGCCGAGTAGCCTCCAACCTCATCCAAACTTTCCCTGGAGGAAAATGACACCTCCCCGAAAGCAATCAGCCTTCCTAACATTCAACTTTGGATAACAGGGGAAAAGAAAAAGCGAACCATGGGCCAATAGCCCTAAAAACTAAAATCACCAGCAGCTCTTTGCCCAAAGGGCTCACCCGTCTCTCTTAAAAAAGGTCATCCAGATACAAAACTGGTCACAGGGATTGCTTTTAACCAACCCGTCGCCAATTTAGAATTCCTGTCTCCTCATTTCTCTCCTTCCAAGAAAACACAGCACAGAACTAAGGGGACAACAAGCGCCTCTGCCCTGCCGACACTCCTGCTTCCCCCTCCTACTACCAAGTGGCTCAGGGATCCCAAACAGGGCTCGGGGCTCTCCCCACCCACTCATTCCGACCAGAAGGATTCGCTCAGTGCCCGCGGATGTCAGGCACTATCCTGCCTTCTTTCCCTCTGAATCACTGATGAATCCTCCGTGATTTCTGTACCAAAACTCAACAGGAAGCTTTATATTCTGCTTACAACACTGAAATGAAAAAGCAGAACGCCGCCTCTGCGCCTTAACTTTCCAGTTCTGAACGACCTTCACACCAGCAACGACTAGGAAGTCTGTTAAACCAAGCAAGCCCCGAAGGACTCTGCCACCGCAGGAAGGCAGAGGTGAGGAAAGCCCCGAGACCCTGAATCGCAGGCACGTCCAGCCCACGCCCGCTCATCTCCCAAACGAGCGCCTGCCAACGCCTGGGGCCGCTGAGAACCGCGCTGTGCGCTGCGCGGGACCGGCCAGCACCTGCCGGGCCCTCGGAGGACCAACACCCGCCGTCAGCACTGCAACGTAGTCGGGCATGTCCTAGTCACTTCAGACACCGCCGGAAACCCGGGAGGGAGACCCCGGCCCTGAAACGCTCCCGCTCGCCCTGCTCCCCACTCCCCGGCCTTATCTGCGAGACAGAGGAAGGGAGGCGAGCTCCTGGAGACGAGAGCCTCAGCGGGCCCCTGTTCTGACACCTGAGGGGGGCGGCACCGCGGGGAGGGGTCTCCAAACCTGGGCATTCCACTGGGAAACACCGAATGGACGGTCCGGGAGAAACATCTAAGGCCCGTCTACCGGGTCGATTGTGCGGTCCCCGTGTGCGCCCGCTCGCTGACACGACGAAACATCTGCGGGTCTCTCCTTCGCAACACCCTAACCCGCCGACCCTCCCTCACGGGCCACCGGACCGCCTCCGACCGGGCATCCGCCGAAGGCCGGTAACCGCCTCGAGCGAGCGAGCGCCGGGCGGCCCGCGCCCACCCGTCCCGCGTCCCTGCGGAGTGGCTGCTTCCCGCCCTCGCAGCGCTCTCCGGCTCGCAGGCCCGGGGCGGGCGCCCTCGGGGGTCGTGCCTCCGTGCCCTGGGGGTCACCGGTCGGTCTCGCCCGCTAGCTCCCCGTTTCCAGCACGAACTAACGGGCACTGGCCTGCCCCTTTTCATCAAGGTCCGGGTCACAGCGTTGTTCCAAACGTGGTCGGCCATGGTTCGAACGCGCACGGGGCTGGAGAGTCAGACCCTACCGGCCCCCCTCCCCTTACCACGTGCGAGGCCGCGCCTCGTCCGCTCCGCGGGCCGCCATCTTGGCCCTCCCAGGGTGCAGCGCGGGGCCCTCCCAGGGTACAGCCGCCGGCCCTCCCAGGATGCAGCGCGGGGGTCCTCCCAGGATGCAGCGCGGGGG
>JAQQSY010002378.1:0-13717 GCA_028646535.1 Procyon lotor
TTTTCAGCATTTGCTTAGCAACTCAGGGTCTTTTCTGGTTCCATATAAATTTTAGGATTGTTTATTCCAGAGGTTTGAAAAAATCCAGTGTAATTTTGATCGGGATGGCATTGTAAGTATAGATTGCTCTGGTCAGTATAGACATTTTAACAATGTTTATTCTTCCGATCCAGGAACATGGAATGCTTTTCCACCTTTTTGTGTCTTCTTCAATTTCTTTCATGAGCATTCTGTAGTTCTTTGAGTACAGATCCTTCACCTCTTTGGTTAGGATTATTCCCAGGTATCTTATGGTTCTTGGTGCTATCGTAAATGGAATCGTTTCTCTAATTTCTCTTTCCACAGTTTCATTGTTAGTGTATAGGAAAACCACTGATTTCTGGGCATTGATTTTGTATCCTGCCACATTGCTGAATTGCTGTATGAATTCTAGTAGTTTGGGGGTGGAGTCTTTCGGGTTTTCCAAATAGAGTAACATGTTGTCTGTGAAGAGAGAAAGTTTGACTTTTTCATTGCCAATTTGAATACCTTTTATTTCTTTTTGTTGTCTGATTGCTGTCGCTAGGACTTCTAGCACTATGTTGAACAAGAGTGGTGAGAGTGGGCATCCTTATCTTGTTCCTCATCTCAGCGGGAAGGCTGTCAGCTTTTCCCCATTGAGAATGATATTTGCTGTGGGCTTTTCATAGATAGATTTGATGATGTTGAGGAATGCTGCTCCTATCCCTATACTTTGAAGAGTTTTAATCAGGAAAGGATGCTGAATTTTGTCAAACGCTTTTTCTGCATCCATTGAGAGGACCATGTGGTTCTTCTCTCTTCTCTTATTGATCTGTTCTATCACATGGATTGATTGTGAATGTTGAACCACCCTTGCATCCCAGGGATAAATGAAATAAACACAGAGAAATAGACAAAATGAGGATACAGAAGAATGTATTCTAAGTGAAAGAATAGGACAAAACCACAGCAAAAGAGCTAATTGGAGATAAACAACATGTCTGATAAAGATTTCAAAGTAATGATCATTAAAGATACTCACTGAACTTGAGAAAAGAGTGGAGGATCTCAGTCAGAAATTGACAAAGAGAAAATATAAAAAGAAGAACCAATCAGAGATGAAGAACTCAGCAACTGAAATTAAAAATACACTAGATGGAATCAACAGCAGATTAAAAGAGGCAGAAGAGCTCAGGAAGACAGAACAAATGGAGAGCAACCAAGATGAACAGCAAAAAAGAAAACAAATATCAAAAAATGAGAATAGATTCAGGGAACTCAGGAACATCATCAAGCAAAAAAACCTTTGCATTTTAGAGGTCCCAGAAGAGAGAAAAGGGGAAAAGTTATTTGAAGAAAATACTAGCTGAAAACTTTCCTAATATAGGGAAGAAAACAGACATCAAGATCCAGGAGGCATAAACAGCCCCCAATATCAACCCAAGGAGGTCCACACCAAGGAAAATAATTAAAATGGCAAAAAGTAGTTATAATGAGAATTTTAAAAGAAGCAAGAGAAAAAAAACCAGGTACATACAATGGGATCTCATAAAGCTATCACTAATTTTTCAACAGAAACATTGCAGGTCAGAAGAGAATGTCATGATATATTCAAAGTGCTGAAAAGGGAAAACCTGCAACCAAAACTATTCTACCTAGCAATGGTATCATTCAAAATAGGAGAGATAGTCACCCAACAAACAAAAGTTAAAAGAGTTCATCACCACTATAGCAGCCTTACAAGATATTTTAAAAAGAATTATTTGAACGAAAAGAAAAGGCAATAACTAGGAGTAAGAAAATTATGGAAGAAAAAAAAAGTTCACAGGTAAATACAAATATAATAAAAGTAGGTTAATCACTTATAAAACCAGTATTGATATTAAAGTACAAAAGCAGTAAGATCAATAATTTTTTCCTATAAAAATCAGTCAAGGAGGGGAGTGCCTGGGTGACTCAGTAGGTAAGCATCTGCCTTCAGCTCAGGTCATGATATCAGGGTCCTGGGATAGAGCCCCACACCAGGCTTCCTGCTCTGTGGGAAGCCTGCTTCTCCCTCTCCCACTCCCACTGCTTGTGTTCCCTCTCTCGCTATCTCTCTCTCTGTCAAATAAATAAATAAATAAATAAAATCTTTTAAAAATTAGTCAAGGGATTCAAAAAAGAAATAGATGCAAAGTATGACATCATATATATTGAAAGTGGAGAAAGTAAATATCTAGTACTTTTAGAATGTGTTCAAATTTAAATAGCCATCAATGTAATAGAGTTATACACATAAGATGCTATATATGAGCTTAATAGTAACCACAATTCAAAAATTTGTAAGAGATACACAAAAAATAGAGAAAGGAACCTAAGCATGTCACAAAAAACCCCCACAAAATCACACGAGAAGAAGAGAAGAAAGTAAAAGAGAAAAACTACAAAAACAACTCTAAAACAATTAACAAATGACAATAAGTACATATCTATTGATAATAGTTTTTAATGTAAATGAATTAAATGCTCCAATCAAAAGACACAGAGTGACTGAAAGAATAAAAAATTTTTAAAAATTAAAAAAACAACACCCATCTATATGCTATTCTCAAGATTCACTTGAGAACTGAAGACACATGCGAATGACAGTGAAAGGATGGGGACTCCTGGGTGTCTCAGTCAGTCAGTTATCAGGTTTGCCTTTAGCTTAGGGTCATGAACCCAAGGTCCTGGGATTGAGTCCTACATCTCACTCTTTGCTCATTAGGGAGCCTGCTTTTCCCTCTGCCTGCCTCTCCTCCTGCTTGTGCTTTCTCTCTCTCTCTCTCTCTCTCTCTGACAATTTTTGTTGATGAACAAAATAACAAATGAATGAACAAATAAAATCTTTTTTTTTTAAGAGAATGAATGGATGTCAAAACAACATGCAAATGAAATAAAAAAGCTGAGGTAAGAACACTTCTATCAAACAAAATAAACTTTTAAAAGACTATAACAAGAGACAATGAAGGACCCTACATAATGATAAAGCGAAAAATCTACCAAGAAGATATAACAATTGTGAACATTTATGCACACAAAATTGGAGAACTTAAATACATGAAGCAACTATTAACAGACATAAAATAAGAAATTGATTATAATACAGTAAAAGGGGGGAGCTTTACACTCTACTTACATCAATGGATAGATCATCCAGGCAAAAAATCAATAGGAAAACGGTGTCTTTGAATGACATTGGACCAGATGGATCTAACAGATATTTTGACACATTTCATCGACAAACAGCAAAATACACTTTCTTTTCAAGTATACATGGAACATTATCCAGAATAGATCACATTGGCTGCAAAACAAGTCTCAGTAAATTTAAAAAGAAGATTGTTATCATATCACGCATCTTTTCAGACCACAATGGTAGGAAAGTAGAAATCAACCAACCCCCCCAAAAAAATCTGGAAAAACACAAATGTATTGGGGCTAAATAAATAACATGCTACTAAACAATGAGTGAGTCAACCAAAAAAGCAAAGAGAAAATTAAAAAAAAAAATACACAGAGACAAATGAAAATGAAAACACAACCATCCAAAATCTTTGAGATGCAGCAAAAGCATAACAATACAGACCTACTCAAGAAAAAAGAAAAATTTCAAATAAAAAATCTAACCTTATACCTAAAGGAGTTAGAAAAAAAAGAAAAATGCCAGACGTCACTCAAAGGATGGGAATAATAAAGATTAGAACAGAAAGAAATAATATAGAAACTAAATAAAACAATGGAATAGATAAATGAAACCAGAAGCTGGTTCTTTCAGAAGATCAATTAAATTCATAAACCTTTAACAAGACACATGAAAAAAAAAAAAGACAGAGAGAGAGAGAAAAAGAGAGAGGACTCAAAATCAGAAATGAAGTAGGAGAAATAGCAGACAACATGACAGATGTACAAAAAATAATAAGGAAATATTATGAAAAATTATATGTCATCAAACTGGACAATGTAAAAGAAATAGGTATATTATAAGAAAGATACAACCTTCTGAAACCAAACCTGGAAAAAAACAGAAAATTTTAACAAACCAATTATTGGTGATGAAATTGAATCAGTAATCAAAAAATTCCCAACAAATGAAAGCCCAGGACCATATGGCTGCATAGGTGAATTCTACCAAACATTAAACAAGAGTTGATGCCTATTCTTCTCAAACTTGTCCAAAAAGTAAGAGGAAGAAAAATTTCCAATTTTTTCTATAAGGCCATCATTACCCTGATACCCAGTTCAGACAATAACACTACAAAAAGAAGAGAAACACAGGCCAATATCTCTGAAGAATACAGATGCAAAAGTTCACAACAAAATACTAGCAAACTGAATCCAGCAATACTTTAAGAAAATTATTCACCATAATCAAATGGTGTTTATTCCCGTGTTGCAAGGGGGTCAATATTCAGAAATCAATCAATGTGATATATCACATTAACAATGAAAAGGATAAAAACATATGATCATTTCACTAGATGCAGAAAAGACATCTGACAAATTATAATATCCAGGCATGATAAAAACTCTAAACAAAGTAGGTTCAGAGGGAGCACACCTCAACATAATAAAGACCATATATGAGAAGCCTATAACTAACATCATACTCAATGGAAAACTAAGTTTTTTCTTTAAGACGAGGAACAAGACACTAATGTTCTCTGTCACCATTTTTTTTAACATAGTACTGAAAGATCTAACTACAGCAATCAGATAAGAAAAATAAATGAGGCATCCAAATTGGTAAGAAAGAAGTATTATTTCACTACGTGGAAATGATATAATACTTTTTATAAAAAACCCTAAGGACTCAACCAAAAAACTACCAGATTGATAAATGAATTCAGTAAAGTCACAAGGGACAAAATTAATACACAGCAATCTGTTGTATGTCTATACACTAATAATTAAGTAGCAGAAGGAGAAATTAAGAAGATACCATTTACAATGTATCAAAATCCATAAGATACTAGGAATAAATTTAGCCAATGTGGTGAAAGACTTGTATTCTGAAAACTATAAAACACTGATGAAAGAAACTGAAGATGATGCAAACAAAGGGAAAGATTTTCCATGTCCATGGATTGGAAGAACAAGTATTGTTAAAATGTCCATACTATCCAAAGCAATCTACGTATTTATTGCAATCCCTACTAAAATACCAACAGAGCTAAAACAAACAATTATAAAATTTGTATGGAACCACAAATACCCCAAATAGTAAGAACAATGTTGAAGTAGAATAAAACTGGAGGTATCAAAATCCTAGATTTCAAAATATGTTACAAAGGTGTCTTCAGAACAGTACGGTCCTGGCACAAAAATAAACACATGCATCAATGGAACAGAATAGAGAGTCCAGAAATAAACCCATCCTTACATGATCAATTAATCTAAAACTGTTTGCAAGAATATATAATAAATATGTTATTAATTATATTAATTATAAATAATTATAAATAATAAATGTATTAATTATATTAATAAAATATAATAAATAAGTTTGCAATTGGAAAAGGACAGTCTCTTCAACAGATGGTGCTGGGAAAACTGGACAGCTACATGCAAAGGAATGAAACTGGATCATTTTTACCATACACAAAAATAAATTCAAAATGGTTTAAAGACCTAAAAGTGAGACCTGAAACCATAAAATTCCTCAAAGAAAACATAGGCAGTAGTTTCTTTGACATCAGCCATAGAAACATTTTTCTAAATATGGCTCCTCTGGCAAGGGAAACAAAAGCAAAATTAAATTATTGGGACTACACCAAAATAAAAAGCTTCTGCAGAGTGACCAAAACCATTAACAAAATGAAAAGGCAACCTACTGAGTGGTAAAACATATTTGCAAATAATATAAATGATAATATTCAAAATATAAAAAGAACTTGTACAACTTAACACCAAACAGCACAATTAAAAATGGGAGGAGGACCTGATAAACATTTTTCCAAAGAAGACATATAGATGGCCAACAGACACATGAAAAGATGCTCAGTGTCACTAAATCTCAGGGAAATGAAAATATCACCTCAGACATGTCAGAATAACCAAAATCAAAAACACAAAATAACAAGTGTTGATGATATGGAGAAAAATGAATGCTTATACACTGTTGGTAGAGGTGCAAATTGGTACAGCTACTGTAAAAACAACACAGAAGTTCCTCCACAAATTAAAAATAGAATTACCAGAGGATCCAGTAAGTCCACTATTGGGTATTTATCCCAAGAAAATGAAAAACTCTTTGGAAAAGGTATATGCACTCTTTATGTTTATTGTAGATTTATTTGCAATAGCCAAGATATGGAAGAACACAAGTATTTATCAAAAGAAACCCCGGTATTTATTGATAGATAAATGGATAAAAAAGAGGTGGTATGAATATACAATGCAATATTTATCAACCGTAAAAAAATGAATGAAACCTAGCCATTTGCAACAACATGGATGGATCCAGAAGGTATAATGGTAATTGAAGTAAGTCAGTCAAAGAAAGCTAAATACCATATGGATTTCACTAATATGTGGAATTTAAGAAACAAATGAACAAAGAATAAAAGAGACAATTAAAAAAAAAGACTTAAATAAGAGAAGAAATTAGTGCTTGCCAGAAGAGGAGGATGGAGAGATGGATGAAATTGATAAAGAAGATTAAGAGTACACCTATTTTTTTAAGATTTTATTTATTTATTTGACAGAGAGAGATCACAAGTAGGCAGAGAGGCATGCAAAGAGAGGGGGAAGCAGGCTCCCCTCTGAGCAGAGAGCCCAATGCAGGGCTTGATCCCAGGACCCTGAGATCATGACCTGAGCCGAAGGCAGATGCTTTAACTCACTGAGCCACCCAGGCACCCAAAGAGTACACCTATTTTGATGAGCACTGAGAAATATATAGAACTGTTGAATCATTATATTGTACACCTGAAACTAATATTACACTGTATGTTTATTATACATGAATTTTTAAAATCAAACAAAATAAGGAAAGAAAATTAATTATCATGATCACATAATGCTAATTCCTCTAGTAACATATGCCAAATCTTTTAATGCCCTGGAATACCTTCTTCAAGATGAGCTATAGCTTTCCAATCACATAGAAACTAGAGGCTTGTTTGAAACTTCAACTTCAACTTTAGTATGTGTGATCATGTTGTAGAATGGAAAAGAATGGGGGCGCCTGGGTGGCTCAGTGGGTTAAAGCCTCTGCCTTCAGCTCAGGTCATGATCTCAGGGTCCTGGGATCGAGCCCCGCATCGGGCTCTCTGCTCAGCAGGGAGGCTGCTTCCTCCTCTATCTCTGCCTGCCTCTTTGCCTACTTGTGATCTTTCTCTCTGCCAAATAAATAAATAAAATCTTTAAAAAAAAAAGAAAAAGAAAAGAATGAAATAACACTGAAGTGATACTCGTGCATTTGTCATTTTTCTGTATTATGGAAATAAATTTAAGTTAAGGAATAAGATAAATGGTAAGTGAAATAATTCTATTGTTCGTTTCAATCATAATAAATGGCATCTCTTCAATATAAAGTTAATTCTCATGAAAAGTGAAGAGAGGTAGCTGGTTGGCAGAGAATGAATGAAGTCACATCTACATAGCACAAAAGCACTTCTTCAGTTCAACAATCCCGCTATCTACACTGAAGACAGGGTGATTCATAAAATCAAATTTATTACCCAAATGGTATTTTTCCCTTTTTAAAAAAGGGCTCTATTTTATGATGTTTTTTGCAGCATTATTTACTACAGCCAAAGTATGGAAGCAGCCCAAATGTCCATTGATAGATGATTGGATAAAAATGATGGAGAGATGAATGGATAAAAAAAAGTGATCTATATATAGATACACATATCTATATATAGTGATATATATCACAATATAATCACAATATAATGGAAAATCATTCAGCCATTAAAAGAAAAGAATTAAATATTGTCACTTGCAACAATACAGATGGATGAAAAGATTTTGATTCAAAGGTTTGAAAGGATATCTACCAGTTTATTCCCAACATCCTATAGGGCAAGCTGAAGGCAAAAATCTAACCGTGCAATAGAAATTATATATTAAAATAAGTGCATTTTATTTGTCAACTTTGATCTGTCATTCCAGTGAAGGGAGTGACCATAGAGCCAGGTAGTCTTCAATCCTAGGAAGTTTATACTTGTGAAAATGATAAAACTCAGCTAACTAAGATGGGCAAATTTAGGGCCATAAAAGAGAGAGAGACATTTGTACCTTGAGCTTTAAAACCTGTTATGGCTATATGTTAGTGGGGAAAGGTTAGGAAAAGTAAGAATGGGTACACTGGTTGCTGGAGTAGCCCCAAAATTTCTTATAGGAAAGGTGAATGTGCTTCATTTAGAGGGGACTTCAAGAGATGTTTTTCATTTATATAATTTTCTTGACTACATAACACAGTTACAATACCCTGAAAATGCCTCTTTATCATGTTTTTAACATAGAAAACAACTTCTCAATATCCATTGAAACAATTGATATATTTTTGTATCTAAAGACATTAAAGATTAGAGTTTAAAGGTGACTTTTTTTAATGTTACTCTTTCTTATACAGAAAGGAGAAGGTACAGGGGTACACCAATCAAGCCCAAACTTAAAATTTTTAAAAATTTTCCTGATAGTTGCTCGAGGTGATGGAAATATTTCTTGCTGGGAATTTATTAGGAAAACAGTCCATTATGGAAGGGACCATTAATTGTACATCGAAGTCTCTCTCTCTCTTTCTCTCTCTCTCTCTCTCAATAATGGTTTATCTTCCATGAGCTATTTTGCATTCTATAACCTCCCAGTTAGCAAGTTATATGCTTAGGGAAGCAGGTCTTTTAGTGAACTAGCGCATGGTTGTAAGATGACTTTCATTAGTGAGTCATTCTAAGCGTTCCCTAAATCAGCCTCTGTCTTAGGCACTTGCACTTTAGGGGAGCTAGCAAAATGTACCTGGCTCCTTCATGTCTCAGGGCTTTTGCACGTGCTGTTGTTCTTCTGCCCAGATTACACTACTGTATCCTTCCTCTGCTTCACCTTCTTAATTTCTACTCAACATTCAAATTTCTTCTGAGATGTCTGTTTTATGGAGGAAATCTATGTTCATATCCCTTGGTATGTATCATCATAACTCCATGTAATTTTCCTTGTTGTTAGTTCAGTTTTAATTATATATATGTATATATAATTAAATTAAATTATAAATTATATTTAATATAACATAAATATATATTACATACAGATTAAATATAAATATATTTAATATAAGTTTAACTATAAATTTAATTAATTAAATTTAATTAGAAAATTAAATTTATAATTTATATTATAAATTTAAATTATAAATTATATATAAAATAAATTATAAAAATAAATAAATTTAAATTATAATTATAAATTTAAATTAAATTTATATTTAAATATTTATATATATATATATATAAATATATATATATCTCGCACATAGTAAGTACTCAATGGGGATAGGTTAAATGGGCAAACAGAAGAATAGATGAACAGCACATGTTCTGCCCAAAAAGGGTCTATAGGTGCTCTGTGTTAATTTCTACTGAGCTATAAATAAAACTATCCTTTAGACAAACAGAAGGCATATACACACTTATAATAAGTTCACCAAGAGGAATGGATTTTTAAACAGACAAAAGGAAAGCAAATGTTATTATTGTTATTCTCTTTTTATTGTTTTTTATTGTTGTTATTATTATGTATTATTATTACAAATGAAAACATGGATGGAGTTAGGGGATGGGTTAACCTTATTTAGAGGATAGCAAGGAGGCAGAATGTTGTTACTGTGGAGGAGTAAAACAAAGCTATGTGGGTTTGTATTTCTGAAAAACTTCAAATGCTAGTTAGAGGGAACATAGCCAAATGATAGCCAAATACCATGTATAAACAGGTAAGAAACCCAACAAATACAACCATGGAACACACCAGAAATATAGAACAGATGGGGCTAGTTGGTTTAAATTAGTCTGTTTTAAAATATGCTTACTTATTCAGGACAGCCAAATAATTTTGCCAAAGAATGGTGAAATAAATTGTGGTATATGTATACGATGGAATACTACTAGTAATAAAAATGAATGGAGTAGGGTGGGAGGGATGGAGTGGCTAGGTGATGGACATTGCAGAGGGTATGTGCTATGGTGAGTGCTGTGAATTGTGTAAGACTGATGAATCACAGATCTATACCCCTGAAACAAATAATACATTATATGTTAAGAAAAATGAACGGATTATTTATGCAAAAGTAGTATTGGACAAAATTAAAAACCCTTATGATAAAAACACTCAATAAATTAGAAATATAAGGAAACCACCTTAACAAAATAAAGGTCTTATATGGAAAAAAAATGGCAGTTACCATACTCAATGGTAAAAGGCTTGAAAGCCTTTCTTTTAAGATCAGGGATAACAAAAGGATATCTGTTTTCACCATTTCTATTCAACATAGAACTGGAAGACTTTACCACAACAAATAGGTAAGAAAAAGAAAGAAACTGCATCCAAGTTTGAGAGTAAAAAGTAAAATTATATCTGTTTACAGGTGACATCATTTGATATGGACAAAATCCTAAAGAGTCTACCAAAAAACAAACAAACAAACAAACAAAACCTTAAAACCAATAGAACTCAGCAAGGTTGCAAGATACAAAATCAACACACAAATATTAGTTGTGTCTCTATATACTAACAATGAACAATCCATAAAAGAAATTAAGAAAACTATTCCATTTATAACAGCATCAATAAACACTTAAAAATAAACTTAACCAAGGAAGCCAGAGACTTGTATCTTAAAAACTACAAAACACCTGAAATAAATGAAAGAAAACACACAAAAAAAGGAAAGACATCTTATGCTCATGGACTGAAAGACTTAATACTGTTAAAGTGTCAATACTTCCTGAAGCAATCTACAAATTCAATGTAATCTTTTTCAAAATCCCAATGACATTTTTTGCAGAAATAGTAAAATCCATTCTAAAATTCATACATAAACTCAAGAAATACCAAAGACCCAAACTATCTTGAAAAAGAGCAACATTGGAGGTCTCACATTTCCTGATTTTAAAATTTATTACAAAGCTACTGTAGTCAAAAAAAGTATGATATTGGTTTAAGGATGGGCATATTTACCATGAAATAAAATAGACATCTTAGAAATAAACCCCAGTATATATGGTGACCATTAATGGGGAAAGGACAGTCTTTTCAAAAAATGGTGTTGGGACAACTGGATATCCACATAAAAAAGAATAAAGTTGTATCCTTACCTTATATATAAAAAATAACTCAAAGTTGATTGAAGAGGTACACATAAAACCTAACACTGTAAAACACCTAGAAGAAAACATAGGGGAAAAGCTTTATGACATTGGATTTGGCAATGATTTCTTGAATGTGTCACCAAAAGCAGAGGTGACAAAATCAAAAATAGATAAATGGAACTCTATCAAACTTAAAACTTTTGTGCATCAGAGGACATAATCAAAAGAGTGAAAAGGCGGGAGTGAAAAGGAGGGAGTTTGGGAGGGGTGGGGGAGAGAAATGAAACAGGAAGGGATGGGGAGGAAGACAAAACATAAGAGACTCCTAGACTCACAAAACGAACTGAGGGTGGCTGGGAGGCGGGGGAGGGGGTAGGGATAGGGTGGCTGGGTTGTGGACATTGGGGAGGGTATGTGCTGTAAAGTGCTGTGAAATGTGTAAGCCTGATGATTCACAGACATGTACCCTGGGGCAAATAATACATTATATGTTAATAAAAATTAATTAAAAAAAAGAAAAGGATAAAATACCAAATAATGCCCTTTTCAGAGTACTTTAATAAAATTATACTCTTACACTCTGAAAAAAAAAAGAGTGAAAAGGCAAGCTACAGAATGGGAGAAATATCTGCAAATCACCTGTCTAATTAGGGGTTAATTTCCCAATATATAAAGAAGTCCTACAACTCACCCACACCACACACACACACACACACACACAAACACACACACACACACAAACAAATCAAATAACCCAATTAAAAATTCAGTAAGAACTTGAACAGACATTTCTCCAAAAATCACATACAAATGGTCAGAAAACATATTAAATGGTGATCAAGAGAAGTGGGCAAGCAAGATGGTGGAGGTGTAGGAGGCAGAGAGAGCACTGGATCCCAGAAGTTCAGCTAGAGGCACCAAACCATTCTAAAAGCCAGCAAACACAACAGGAGAGAGAAGAGAATAAGAACAGCAATTCTGGGAGCAGAAAATTCACCACTTTCCAAAAGGTAGGATGTGTGGAAAAAGTGAATACAAAGAGATGGAAAGAGAGACCCTGGGGGGAGGGGCCAGCTCACAGCATCTGCAGAGCTGCGGAGCACAAAATCCGGGAACTTTTAGTCGGCTCCACTGAGGGACATTGCTCCAGAGGCTAAGCGGGGGTTCAGCACTTGTGGGAACAGTGGGGTAGCAGGACCTGTGGGGTCACTGAGGGACTAGGGAAGCCCGAGTACAGCAGAGCTCCCAGTTATTGGGGCGGAGAAGCTGGTGGCAGGGAAGGAGCCGCACAACACCGTGGCCACTTAGGCTTACCTTGGACTACATGAACTGAGATATATAGTTCACATAGGGCTGCTGCACTTCAAGCGGGGACCCCACAGGAGGCAGCTCCTGAGACACCCCCTCCTTCCTCCACCAGGAGGAGTGGTGCAGGAGCGCTCAGGGGCCAAGAACGCCACAGATATAGGTCCTCTGCCACGGGCTAGGTGAGCACAAAGCACGGGCCCCAGACAAGGGAGACGAGAGTGATTGACTGCTTTCCTCTGAGGGCGTGTGGAGGAGTGCGGTGCCCAGCACTTGGCACAACTGGGCCTGAGACTGAGAGGCCACCATTTTCATTCCCAGCCTCCAGGGAGGTAAGGAAAGTGCTCAGGGAACAAAGACGCCGAGAGAGAACCTGAGCAAAGTGCATGGCCCATCCCCTGGCAAGGGCGGTGCAATTGCACTTCGGGCAAAGACATTTGAGAACCATGGCAACGGGCCCCTCCCCCAGAAGATCAGCGAGAATATCCAGCCAAGACCTAGTTAATCAATCAGTGAAAACTGCGGAACTCCAGAGAATCTTTCTCTCTCACCCATCTACTCTTACATTGACAAAATGACGAAGCAGAAAAACTCACCACAAAAAAAAAGAGAAAGTACCAATGGCTAGAGAACTAGTCAATGCGGACATCAATAATATGTCGGAAATAGAGTTCAAAATGACAGTTATCAAGATGCTAGCAGGGCTCGAAAAAAGCATAGAAGATATTAGAGAATCTCTTTCGGGAGAAATAAAAGCGCTTTCTGGAGAAAGAAAAGAAATATAATCTAACCAAGTTGAAGTTAAAAGAGCTATTAACGAGGTACAATTGAAAATGGAGGCTCTCACTACTAGAATAAATGAGACTGAAGAAAGAATCAGTGATATAGAAGACCAAATGTCGGAGAATAAAGAAGCTGAGAAAAAGAGAGACAAACAACTACTGGACCACGAGGGGAGAATTCGAGAGAGAAGTGATACCATAAAACGCAACAATATTAGAATAATTGGGATCCCAGAAGAAGAAGAAAGAGAGACGGGGGGAAGGTATATTGGAGAAAATTATTGTAAAGATTTCCCTAAT
>JAQQSY010002379.1:0-13716 GCA_028646535.1 Procyon lotor
TTCTAAAGAACATTTGATTATGAAACAAATAACTCGATTAGTATATTACATCTATATGAGGAGAAATGATAACTGAATTACAAATACTTGATTGGCAGTCATGGTTTGGGGTTTCTCCAAAGACAGTAACTCTTGGATTGGCTTAGCTTGTAGAGCCCTGAAAGGTCAGCCAATGGATTATTATAAGAGATAACTGGTCCCTGTGTGGGATGGCTTCTGAGCCATTGTGAACTCCACACTAATCCATGTGGATCTTACCTTCTGGAATCTGGGCTCTCATCAGGATAGAAAATAACTCCTGGAGGGCTCTACAGTGGGCTACAGACTTCCTGCTGAAAGGCCTCTTGTGCTGTCCTTCTGGAAGCAGTGATTAGTGACTCCCAGTCTTAACTTCTTCAGTTTAGATAGTGCCAGGCATGGCCTATGATAACCTCACAAGTCTGAATGTTTCAGTTGAGCAAAAGAAGAGTCTTCTCCCAGGTAAGTGAAGCAACACTATATGCCACAAAACAGCAATATATTAAAAATGTCATAAATTATGCTTTATCGGTGCACCTGGGTGGCTCGTGGGTTAAAGCCTCTGCCTTCGGCTCAGGTCATGATCTCAGGGTCCTGGGCTCAAGCCCCGCATCAGGCTCTCTGCTCAGCAGGGAGCTTGCGTCCCCTTCTCTCTGACTGTCTCTGCCTACTTGTGATCTCTCCCTCTCTGTCAAATAAATAAATAAAATCTCTCTTTTTTTAAAATTATGCTTTATCTTCCTGGCTTATGCTTGAATCCTTTCTGTTCCCAGAGTTTGGAGATAAGAATCTCTTAAACTAAAACAAAGTAAATTAGAGAAAAACAAATACTTGAGAAAGATGAGAATATTACAAAACATTTCAAAATATTTATTAGATTATGCAGACTCAATACTAAATCATTCCATGAATTTTTCCCTTTTCTCTCAGGTATAGATACTTTTTAGATGACCCAAGATGCTGCTGTTGGTAACCTACAGAGAGCCTGGATATCTTTAATTATTAAATCAAAATTCAGAAATATAAGTGAATGAATATGTATGTACATTTGTGTATTCATTACAACTTTCAAATTTTCATTTAAATATTTTAGACTCTATACTAAGTAGATATATTAATTTGTGCTCTAAGGAAGATTTTTTTTTTAAATTTTCAATATTAAATTACTATAACTATTATGCTTATTTGAGCTGAACAAAGGTATCGCAGATCTAGAATATAATTGTATACTTTACAAAAACACCTCATGGCTATTGTTTATTATAACAAAAGAATGCACATCAGTATCAGCAAGGGGAGAGACACGTTAGGCTGGTAGGTAGTGGGCATGTTAGGGTAGTTAGTTAGGGGTGGCAAGTGGTAGGATACATGCACTGAACACATTCCTTCCTCTAGCAATAACTAGAAAATAATGTCTGCAATCAAGTTTCAGTATTTTTCTGTTAATGAAACAATTGACCAAATAATGGGATAAGAATAAAGTCATCTTTAAAACTATATATCAGAGAAGAAATATCTCATTAAAGTAATTGATAGCATAAGAAGCAACTGCGTTACTAATTAGACATTGATTGAAGTTATATTATGATCCCAAAATATTCACACAAAACTGTTGAGGAAGAGAGAAAAAGTAATAACAGTACATCTCGCTATTATTTGCCCTTTTCAAAGTTGAAATGTTTCTTAAGAATTCATGTCTTTGCCTATATCTCACCACCATTTCTCAATGATTATCATTATGATTTATCTTTAACCACTAGGAAAATCACAGAAAATGAATTCTTTCTAAGACACTCATCTTAACCACCCTCGACTTTTTTAATTACATCAAAACAAAATCTTATCATATATATATAATATATATATTATACATATATTTAAGATTTCATTTATTTATCTGACAGCCAGAGCAAAAGTGCACCAGCAAGGGGAGCAGCAGAGGGAAAGGGAGAAGCAGGCTCCCCACCAAGTAGGGAGCCTGATGTGGAGGCTGATCCCAGGACCTGCAGATCATAAGCTGAGCTGATGGCAGATGCTGAACCGACTAAGCCACCCAGGCGCTCCAATTTCTCATATTTTTTGAGTCAAGAAAAACTTAAAGAAGAGAAGAGTCAAGCAAATAAATTATTACATTGTTTTCTATGCCATATCCTTGTGAATTGACAGTGATTTCTGAAATTTTCCACAACTTGAGTTTAATTTTTCCCTTAGTGGCTTTCACTTCACACCTTAAATGTGTGCTGAGTTTTATCAGAAAAAATACTGCTTTTAAATAAAATCTAGTCTCTTTGAAATCTTTCAGAAATGTTTGGCCTTGTGTGAACAAAAGAACAGAAACCATGTAGAACAAATGTGAAACTGTAATTTCTCAACCCTGTTGCTCCACAAAGAAAGAAACAAGCTTTAGAACAAAAATTTGCAATATAATAAAAATAAACCTGAGGGTCACAGGAGGATCAAGCAGTAAAATTAAAAGAAATTCTTTAGCACAGGAAACAAGACAATCAAGATGTGGATAATTCAAATGTGTGCGCTCAAACAAATTGTTTAGTCCACTTTCGGAGTGAAATACAGATTAGTTCATTTAAAGATGCTATTTTTATTTAGACCTCTTGATATTAAATACAAGTGGAAGAGATCCACAAATTATATTACAAATGCACTGTAATGATGTGATATCCATAATTTGAAAAATTCTTGGTTTGTGCATTGCCTACATTTACATTAAAAAGTTCACTAGAAATCCAGAACTAAAATTAAATTTTCCCCAAAAGACAACAGTTTTCAGAGTAAAAAGACAAAAGTCTGGTATATCAATTGGCAAATGTGGACTATTTTAAAATGTTATCACTGAATATGATACTTTTTTGCATGAATAAATATTAAATTGCTTTATAAAGGCAGATTATAAACACAGTGACCCCCCCAAGTAGACAGTTTGGTGTCCATTTCATAACATTAAAATTTAAAAAAGAAATAAAATATTTTTAAAAAAGAAAAGAAGAAACAACAAAAACACAATGTTGGAGAGAAGACTAAAAGCATCCTGATCTTTGTTTAAACAGCATATTGATTCAGTATTTGCTCTGGTTGTTACATTCAGCCTTTAAATAGTTTCATCTATATCACCAATGTGCCAACTTTTACTTCATTTACTGTGTCACCAGAATTGGGTCATTGCATTTTAGTAATGTTTCTGACATCAAGCTTTAGGGTTGTGAAAATGTAAAAAAAAATTTAAAAAACCCAAAAAACAAAAAATACAAGAGGATATAGGCAAAGACTGTATGTGGTCTTGCACAAAATATAATTTACATATAGGATGCACATTGTTGCTTTAGAAGTGCCAGTGCTGGTGATATTTCAAATTCTAAAATGTGGCTTCAAAGACAGAAATTATTGAATAGTAAAAATTAATATATTAGCATTGATAGAAAATTAGCCCTTTCCTCACCCCACTCCCATAATCCCCATCAACAGGCAACAATAAACCAGTAAATTAAAACAAAAACCAAAAAAATATCTCCCCTGCTCTTGTTCTCTCTCTCATTCTGTTCTCTCTCTCCCAAATAAATAAATAAGTAAAATCTTAAAAAAAAAAAAACAACTAATGCCTTGCTTTCTGCTTCCCCCACAGCATTTTCTCCCTCACCTTCAATAACTATATAAATTTATCTCTACAATTATATCGCAGTAGGAAAGCCGCTTAAGACAAATACTTAGAAGCCAGTCTGAGTCAACACCCTCTCACTCCCCAATTAAAGGAATGTATCCTCCAAGGGGCAACAGGATTTAATAAAAAGGACGCTTACCAAGATGTGGCCAGATTTAAGGAAAGAGTAGAAGGCTCGGCACACCCACGGCTCTGGCTCTGGCTATGGAAGAAGGCCTGTCTTGCAGGAGTTGTAGCCTAGGGAGAATAAGGCAGCCCTCTTCAAAACTGTATCCAGGCAGGTGGAAGAACACATATCCTGATGTGTCTTACCTTGTACTCCCTGATCTGCTAAACTTAAGTGGAACCTAAGGGGCAAGGGAGCCTGGGTAATGCAGTTCGCAGGGATTGGCTTCCCCTGGGAAAGGGTGCTCCTGAAATGAGTAGAAGGAGAAAGAGTGGGGAAAAAAGGAAAACATATTCAACACAGCTAAATATTGTGAGTGTGGTTCTTCCATGCCAGAATGACTTGAACACGTTCAGTCCTCTGCTTTCTAATAAAAATCTTGTCAAAAGTAAAATGATTATGATGGAAATAACTGTATTTAATATGAATATTCTTAAGTATTTCGGAGTTTGTTATTTTCTCTGAGTAACTCATTTGGTACTCAAATAGTACCTAATATAATGTATTTTGTAAGTCATGGCTAGGTAGAATAACAAGAAACTGGGTAAAGGTTGGAACCAAAGGTCAGGAACAGACCCAAGATCAGCTGTTTTTCACCACCAGGGAATTAAAATATGTTAAGAAGAATCTGAGCTACTTATAGATCCATATCTAATTTGATTTTTATTTTCACATTGATTCATTATTCTGTTATTCTATATTCTTCCACAGAGTTTATAATGCTAATTGTAGGGGAGAGCAAATGGTAACTATGTTTCTAGGCAGCACTACTAGCTTTTTATATATTATCTCATTCAATCTTACAATAATCCTGAGAAGTATATTCTATTTTCCCCCTTTTCACAGAAGGACAGAAGGTTCAGAAAGATTTTGTAGTTTATCCAAGATCGCATCACAAAATTTCTCATTTTAACTCAGTGTTCCTCAGTGTGAAACCCACACATTTTTGTTTCTTATACAGACACCAAAAATAGAGCAAGAGAGAGAGAGAGGGGGACAATTTACTTTATTGTATCAGTTTTAAGTATACATTTAGTCTTTAATATTAGCTTGAAGAATTGTCCAAGTATACCCATCACTACCTTCCTTATGCCATTTAAATTGTATCTTTAGTCCAATCAGATGTTTTATCTGACATAAGTATGGACACCACTGCTCCTTCTTTGTTACCATTTGTGTGGAATATCTTTGTCCATTCATCCACTTTTGGCCTATGCGTGTCCTTAAATCTAGAGTGAATCTCATGTAGACAACATATAGTTGGGTCTTTTTTTCTTTTAATCAGTTCAGTCGCTCTGTATCTTTTGATTGGACAATTTAATGTATTAATATACTAAGTAATCACTGGTAGGTAAGGACTTACTATTGCTTTCTTGTTAACTTGTTTTCTGGCTGTTTTATAGTTTCTTTGTTCCTTTCTCCCACTTTTGCTGTCTTCCTTTGTGACTTGATGATTTTTATAGTAACACCTTTTGAGTCCTTTCTCTTTCCCATTGTTTTGTACTTCAGGCTTTTTCTTTGTGGTAGCATGAGGCCAACATAAAGCATCTTATAGTTGCCTCAGTCAATTTTATGCTTGTAAGAACTTAACTTGGACCACATGCAATAACTCAACCTTTTAACTTCTTCACATTTTTTATGTTACTGGTGTTCCAACTTGCATTATTTCCTGTGTATATCTGTCAACAAATTATTGTAACTATAGTTAAGCTTAGTATTTTTAAAAAGATTTATTTATTTTAGAGAGACAGAGAGAGAGAGAGAAAGAGAGAGAAAGCACATGTGTTGCATGAGGGTCGGAGGGAGGGAATCTTCAAGCAGACTTCCCCCTGAGTGTGGAGCCTGACTTGGGGCTTGACTTCACAAGCCACAAAACCAAGAGTCGGATGTTCAACCAACTGAGTCACCCACGTATCCCAGAGTATTTTTATGTTCTAACTTTTATACTAGAGTTAAAAGAGATCTATGTACTATCAGTATTTTATTACGGTGTGCTGTATTTGACCATATTCTTACCTTTAGAGTGAGTTTTATACTTCTCTATGTTTGTTTTCATATTAGTTATGTTCTTTCATTTCAACTTGAAAAATTCCCCTTAGCACTTCTTATAAGGCAGTTCTACTGGTGATGAACTCCATTAACACCATTTTATCTGGGAAAGTCTTTTTCTCTCCTTCATTACTGAAGGGCAGCTTTTCTAGTTATAATTTCATTGATTAGCAGTTATTTTTTTCTTTCAGCATTTTAAATATTTCACCGTACTGTCTCATGGCCTGCAAGGTTTCTTCTGAGAAATCCTCTTATGGATGGGGGTTCCTGTGTGTGTTGCAAGTTGTCTTTTGATAGCTGTTTTCAAAATTCAGTTTCTCTTTCCCTTTTAAAACTTTAGTTATAATGTGTCTTGAGATCTCTTTATGTTTAATATATTTTGTGTTCTTTGAGATTCATGGATCAGAATGTTCATTTTTGTCTCTAAATTTGGGAAGTTTTTCATCATGATTCCTTTAAAAAGTTTCCTGCTGGGGCGCCTGGATGGCTCAGTGGATTAAAGCCTCTGCCTTCAGCTCAGGTCATGATCTCAGGGTCCTGGGATTGAGCCAGCATCAGTCTCTGCTCAGCAGGGAGCCTGCTTCCCCCTCCTCTCTCTGCCTGCCTCTCTGCCTACTTGTGATCTCCCTCTCTGTCAAATAAATAAATGAAAATATTTTTTTAAAAGTTTTCTGCCTTTTCTCTCTCTTTCTTCTCTCTCTCTGCTACTTCTAGGAAACCCACAGTGTGCATACTGACTCATTCAACAATGTCTCATAGGCCCTGAAAGATTTCTTCATTTTTTTCACTTTTTGTTCCTCTGACTATTGAAATTAAAGTGATGTGTGTTCAAGCTGATTCTTCCCATTAATTGAGGTTTTACTGCTGAAGCTATATATTGAATTTTCAGTTCAGTCTTTATATTCTTCAGCTCCAGAATTTCTTTGTGATTTTGCAGGGAGGGGGTGTTGTTTTCTATCTCTTTGTTCAACATCCTTTTTTTGTTCATGTATTATAGTCCTAATTTTGTTTAGTTGTTGATGTTCTTTTATAGTTCACCAAACTTCTTTATGATAATTATTTTGAGGGTTACCTGGTGGCTCAGTTGGTTAAGTGTCTGCCTTTGGCTCAGGTCTTGAGCTTGGTCCTGGGATTGAGCCCCACGCCAGGCTCCCTGGTCAGCAGGGAGACTCTTTCTCCCTCTCACATTCCCTCTGCTTGTGATGTCTCTCTCTTAAACAAACAAACAAACAAATAAAATCTTTTAAAAAAGATATTTTGAATTTTTTTAAGATTTTATTTATTTATTTGACATAGAGAGAGATCATAAGTAGGCAGAGGGGCAGGCAGAGAGTGAGAGGTGGAAGCAGGCTCCCTGCTGAGCAGAGAGCCTGATGTGGGGCACGATCCCAGAACCCTGGGATCTCAGCCTGAGCTGAAGGCAGAGGCTTTAACTCACTGAGCCACCCAGGCACCCCAATATTTTGAATTCTTTATCAGGCAGTTTGTATATATCTATTTCTTTAGGGTCAGTTACTAGTGCTTCATTTCGTGCTTTTGGTGGCATCATCTTTCCTTGATTAGTTGTGATCCCTCTGGCTTTACACTAATGTTGGCACATTAGAAATGTAGATACTTCTTCCAGTCTTTGCCATCTGAATTTGGCCGGAAAAACCCCCCACTAGTCAGGTCATCTAGAGATTTTGCATGGGCCAGCTGGTAGGGTCACTGGGGAGGCTTGCTGCTGATGTCTTCAGGTGTGCTGATGTGAAGTCTAGATCTACTGAGGGAGGCTTGGAAATTGGATCCATAGGAGTGGGCCTGGTGCATGGGCCTATAAGTGCAGGATTTTATCCTGGATCTGTGGGGGTTGGTCTGGCACTGGGGTACACTGGGATGATCCTAATGACTGCATCTACTGGGGCAGACCTAAAGTCTGGATCTTCAGGATTCTTCCTAAAGCCTGGGTCCATGAAGGGTCTGCTTGATGATGTGGGGACCCTTGAACCTGAGTTTGTGAAGCCTAGCCTGGGACTAGGGCAGGCCAGGCACCTATGTCCACAGAAGGGGTTTGGTCCTGAGTTCATGGAGACTGGCCTGGCACTGGGGTCCACTAAGATGAGCCAATGTCTGATACTGCTGGTATAGGCCTAGGACCCATGTCTGCAGGATTAGCCTGGAGCTTGGATCCACAGGGGAAGGTTGGACCCTGGATCTTCAAGGGCTAGGCAGGTGCTATGGTCCCCTGCAATGGGCTTGGTGCTTGGGATCATAACAGTAGATCTGGTGCTTAGGAACATGGGGACTGGACTGATGTAGGACTCAGCAAAAACAAACTTGGAATGTGAGATGGTGGGAATGGGTATGTGTCCTGGATCCACAGGGGAAGGCTGGGCTCCCAGTATTGGGATCCAGCTTAACTCTGTGGCAGGCTAGAAACTGGAGCTGTGTGGGCCATTCTGGTGCTTGGTTGGGCCTGGATCATGGGTCACAGGTTTCATCCTGGAGGCTGTATCTGCAGCCTTGAGCCACAGGAAAATGACTGGTGCCTTGTACCACCAGGGCCAGTCAGGTGCCACGGCAGGACTGAAGCCTAGTGCTGTAGGAGACAGCCTAGTGCTGAGGTGGACTTAGAGCCTGGGTTTGCAGGAGCTAGCCTGGAGCCTAGGGCCATGGGAATCAGTTTGGCCTTGGAGTTCACTGTGGTGGGCCTCACACTGGGGTCCACAGCAAATTCAGGTGCTCACTCACTCCCCAGGCAGAAAGAATCTTTGTACCGCATTGCATGTTGACACAGGTGATGTGTGAATGGAAAGATGTGAAATGATCCTTCCTATGTTCTTCAGTGTGTCTTCTCTTATTTCTGTGCTCCACCCAAGTGCTATAATCTATCACTGGGAATTCTTAGCTCTTGTAAAGGTATTTTCAAGCATAGATGGTTATTCAAATTGATGTTTCAGCAAGGGGATGAACACTGGCAAATTCTATTCTGCCGTCTCAGTCAATAATAATATATTTTCAAATCATTTAGTGTTTGCCAGTTTTGGAGAATATATGCTAATAATATAATGGTAAAATATTCAAGACCTGTACTTTATATTTGAATGGCAACATAATTCAAATGATTTACTTAAGATTTTATCAATTTTTATCTGGTGCTTGTGAAAATCATACTTTTTTTTATCTTAAAAACATTTTCTAAGGGACGCCTGAGTGGCTCAGTTTGTTAAGCACTTGCCTTCAGCTCAAGTCATGATCCCAGGGTCCTGGTGTTGAGTCCTACATCAGGCTCCTCGCATAGCGTGGAGTCTGCTTCTCCCTCTGCCTGCCACTCTCCCTTCTTGTGTTCTCTCTCTCACAAATAAATAAATAAAATCTTTAAAAATTTTTTTTAAGTTTTACTTTCTGCATTTTTATTTTTTTTTACTTTAACCAATGTTGCTTGTGTAATTAAAACTATGAAGTATATAATTTAAACAATAGCAGTGATTTCTTCCATAACATACACAATAGCCCTCTTTTGGTACTTAATTTTGTCTCATAATATTATTTGCCTCTAGTTATCCCAAATGTAAGGAAGGACATAGTTTTCCAAAACTAAGACATTTTTTCTTCTTTCTTATAGCATCTACCATCTAAAAGACCTTCATTATCATACACTAAATTGTACTCAATTCAAAAATATTGCTAAAGTAGCTTTCCCTCTTTCACTTAATGGAAAAACAAGAAGAATTACTTCTTTTAAGTGAACTTCTTGCTACTCTTCAGGTCACATGCAATTACATTTTAAAATGGAAAAATAGAATGCAGTTTTATATATTCAAATCTTTCATGTTTCTCTCAATTTAAAAATTTTAAGCCCTCCTTTTTAATACATAGGCAGTATATCAAGCACTTGCTTCTTTTTAAAATTACCATTAAGCTTTCCATTTTAGAGAATAAGACATTAGTTGTCATGGTGTTGCGACTTGTTTAAAAATATAGTTCTCAATAGCATTCTTTTACTTAAAAAAATAGCAAGTTGCTACCTGGTTGAATTAGCAAAGGAAACTTAACTGTGAGAACTGAGAACTAAGGTATTATAAAAATATGAATAAATTCATTGCTGATTTTTGAAATTACTGAAAGCATAGAAATGTCATTGAAAGCATAGAATTTTTTCAAACTATAAGAATTCTCATGTAATATGCATAACTGCTACACAATAAATAATTAAACACGTTCTTATATTTCACATGGGCCAATCTAATCATGGAGAATTTGGCTAAACCCCTAATTTTATTATGCAAGTTCCAATTTAGGCTTTTATCTTATGTGACACAACACTAGACTGTTTTCATTTTCTCTTAATGAAGGATTTTCTTCATCTGATGCGATAGATTGCAAAGAATCATCACAAGTGCTTTGCAGGTCTTTGTAAAAGAGTTTTAGTTTTTAAATTCTGTAATCTGCTATTGACCAATAGTATGTGGTAGATGTTTTGTGAGCCCTGACTCTAAGTCTCAAGAAACATTGCAGAGTTTCTTTATTGGAAAATTTTACCATGGGGACAAGCTAAACCTGGCTTCTCATAAGACAGAAAACCTTGTGAGTAGAGACCTCAGTCATGCCAGCCTTCCCAGCAGAAGGTCCAGATATGTCAGTGAGCCCCGTTGATTTTAAGAGAAGCAAAAACAGACCACCCCCACAGAGTAGCCCATCTTGTCAATCCATAGAATAATGAATAAATAAATATCAACTTTGAAGCCAATAAGTGTTAGAAGAGATGGTCATACAGCAATAGATATTTAATACACTTGTCTTTCAAGACAATATCTTATTTTTCCTTTAAAATTCTGTGACCATTACTTTTTAGTCTCTTTTGTTGATTATTCGTTATATCTCTCTTTTTGTTGGGTTGTCTTCCCTATCATTGTCTTTATAATCTCATTTAATCAAATGCCACTAAATACTAAATACCACCAACAAATCAACATGCTAACAATTTTCTCTCTCTCCCTACTTAGGAGAATATTCTAGATTCATATAACCAAACGTTTACTTATTTCCACTTAGATATCTAAAAGGCATCCTGATTTCACATGTCCAATACCATACGCTTGGTTTCCACCCACCCTCCATCTGACTTTCTATGAGTTTTGCTCTAAGTGATTGACAACTCTGTAAGGTCAAAAGAGTGCCTTTTTTGACTGCTCCCTTTCACTCACACTCCACATCCAAGCCATCAACAAATCCTATTGGCTCTATCATAAAATTATCATTTAGAATCTTGGGATTTCTCATCCTTTCTAACCTCCTGCCCTGGTCCAAGCCACCATCATCTCATCTGCAATAACCCTATAGATGACCTCTCAGCTTCCTTCCTTGTGGCACAACCCTACTCTTGATATAATCTGTTCAACAAGCAATTCAGTGTCATTCTATTAAAAACTAAGTCAGACTGTATCACTGGTCCCTTTAAAACTTTCCACTAATTTATGAGCTACTTCATCAATCCCCTCACATAATCCTTTGACCTCACATGCTCTTATTTTTTCTGGTTGTATTCCATCTTCAGTGTACTTCTTCCCTCTTCCAGAAATCACCAATAACAATTCCGACTTGCTATTTCTGCTGCTGAAAACATTTTTCCCTTCCTATGAACATGCATCACATGCTCACTGTCTTCTAGTCTTTGCTTTAATGTTATTGTCTTAATGAGGTTTCTCTGACTACTTTACCTGAAATTGCATTGCGTTCTCTATTCAAGACCCTAGTATCCATCTTCTCTTCTTTTTTATTTTCATGTCATTTATGACCTTGTAATCTACTATACTAGGTAGATAAATAGATACATAGTTAGAAAGATTGTTTCAAATATTTTTTCTTGTTTCTCCAACATAAATGTTGGTTCAATGAGAACTGAAATTTTTGCTTCTTTTGTACACTGGCTACCCTGAATGCTTAGAATAATATGATATTGGCATATAATTGTTGTCTAGTATTTCTGCAGTAAGTATACTAATGAAAGTAGCTTGTATTATAAATAGAAATGAACCTGTAAAGAGTGATCACAGTTGTTCAAGGTGATTTTAAAAATTATACGGTCACATTAATGACTGAATTAAATTAGAATGCTGATGAACTCATTGTCTAAGTACTTCTCATTAAGATACTTGAAAATTGGCTTTTAATTTCATGTGGTGTTTTTGTTTTCACCTTTGATTCTACCTTATTAGCTCTACTTAATATGCTCTATTAACTTAGTCTGTGTATCAAATTTTCTATCCCATATCAAAGACATCATCTATCTGGACTAAGCTTTATGGACAGGGTTATTCCAGAAAGATAGAGAGCAACCTATTTTCTGACATTGTGAGTAGTAGCTTTAGCCACAAACACAAATATGTTATTTGGATTTTTGTTGTTTAGATTCTATTTTCTCTTTACTGTTAACAAAATCACAATATGAGGTTAAGAAAGAAAATCTTGGATGTACGCCAAACATTGTTGAAATCCTAGTGTCAAGAGTAACATTAGTTTGGGTAATTTATTGAATGGCTCTACAATTCAGTTTTCTCATACATAAAATAGGCATGATGATAGTACATTCTTGAAGTTACTGTGAGGTTATAATCAAAAGAGAAAAAATATTGATGGTACGAATATTCATTGTACAAAAATGTGTTTTGTTGTGTTTTTGATGCTTTTATAACCTATGATATAAAATGAGAAATAAAAATATTTTGTTGCAACAATTATAAATACTTTGTTGGAATATAAATGGTTAAAAACTCATGCAGAAGGAAAGGTCATGGAAATGAACAATGATTAATTCCAAAAGGAAAGAGGTATTAAAGGTTTAGAAAGAGGCCAAAAGAGATAGAGATCAGGAATGGAAGATATTCACATTCTAAGACCAAAAGAGGGAGCAAAAGTAAAAGTAAAAAGGGTCTCAATGTCTGACTGAAACTCCTGCAGTTTCCTCTACTCTCCTGTGTAAGTAACATCTCTCCTCCTCTAATCTCTTTACCTGTTAAAGTTCTTCTATGAATATTCCTGTACAAGTACTTGTGTGGACAAACGTTCATCTCGATATAAATATTTAGAAGTAGAATTGTCGGGTCATGCAAGAAATATGTGCTTAAATTTAAGAAACTGCTAAGCTGCTTTGCAAAGTAGTCGCACTGCTTACATTTTCACCAGAAATGTATGAGGGTTTCAAATCAGTTGAATTTCTTTACCTGATATGGGTCTTTTCCAATTTTTAATTTCCTTTTTCAACACTTTTGATATTTGCTTCTTTCTAGGAATTTGTCCATTTCACCTTAAGTTGTCAAAATTTTTAGCATACATTTAAAAGATAATATTCCCCTATGACTCTTTTCAATTTATGCGGTTTCTGTAATGATGTCCTCTTTCTTCATTCTTGGTTTCTGTAATTGTTATTTTGATCCTTAGTGTAGCTAAAAATTCATCAATTTTCATGATCTTCTTTAAAAATCAACTTTTAGGGGCACTTGGGTAGCTCAGTCGGTTAAAGCCTCTGTCTTCAGCTCAAGTCATGATCTCAGGGTCCTGGGATGGAGACCTGCATGGGGCTCTCTGCTCAGCAGGGAGCCTGCTTCCCCCTCTCTTTCTGCCTGCCTCTCTGCCTACTTGTGATCTCTCTCTCTGTGTCAAATAAATAAATAAAAATCTTTAAAAAAAATCAACTTTTAGTTTTGCAGATTTTCTTTATTTTTTTAAATTTCATTGATTTATGCTGATTTTTTTTAAAGATTTTATTCATTTATTTGGTACACACAGAGAGAGATCACAAGTAGGCAGAGAGGCAGGCAGAGAGAGAGGG